>OMNW01034523.1:98652-133915 GCA_900303245.1 Selene dorsalis | reverse complement strand
CGGCATTACTGGACACTTGGAACAAGTGCACCACCATTTGTCGGTCACCCTGTCTCTCACAGGTACAGCTGTGGGTCCAACTTCAGCTTGGACCACTTCTCTGTCCCTCCTTTCTCTCTCCGCCCGTTCTAACTCCATCTCTCGAATTTCGGCATCTGTATTTCAGGCTCATAAAGGTTTCCCTTTGGATCTGTGCTTAAAGGACTGTCTTCGTCACTTGTCTCGTAGTCAGACATGTTTACTTTCGCTATACGAGTAGTAAACACTGTGAAACAGCTGACGGAAAGTTGCGTAGCAGTTGACAGGCGGCAGCGCGCAGTGATACGAACGGAGAGAAAATAGCGCCGAGCGATTGTGAGGTCTGACTTTTTCGTGGACAACGGTTTTGTGGTGCAAATGTATTACTCTTTTGAACGCATATTGTCCGGAGAAGCCAAACGCTTTATTTTTGTGACCCCAGCAACTAGCCGGAACTACTTTCTTCAACACCGAGACCTGGCCAAAACTCCGCTCACCGGGGCGCACCGGGGGAAAGTCACTGTTGATGCACTACACTGCTATTGGTAATGTCATACAACTTCAAGTCAAAAAACCCGAACTATCCCTTTAAGATGCACAACTAATTACCAAGATACCTCAAATCATAATCGTAATAAGTATGTAGACACAGAAATGTAGTAGTAGTTTAGCATTAAAAAGTGATTTGGGTCTTATCGTAATACAAACAAGATAAAAAATATTGAAAATAACTGAGCAGTGTTTTGACATATGATTAGCCCTCAAACTCATGGATCAGGGATTTTTGTCTTTTCTTCTTCTCCTTCTCCAGGGCTGTTGTCGGTCTGTCAGTGAGACCTTATGTTTCATCATCAGTGGTTCTCTATGTTGGATTTAAAATTAAAAAAAATAAAAAAAACAGGATGAAGATTTTAAGTTTCTTTAACCAAAGGCAGAGAGTTCAGTCTTCTTCAGTTCAATCTTCTGTTGCTGATGAATGCAGCAGTGAGCTGTGAGTGATGTATTAATCTAAAGGATACTCAAAACCAAAATATAGTGTACATGTGCATGTTATATTATCATATGTGTCAGCCATTTTTCAGGACTCCTCAACACTCCAGCCACTCTGTTATTTCTGAGCTGACCGAGTTAACTCAAACTTATGGATGAACCCCCTTTGGTTTCTGGCAGCCTGGCCTCCAGTGCAGTGGCCGCTCTGCTGGGTTTGGCTTCTCCCACCTCACCACTAATAACACAAGGCGAGGGCATGTAAACATTCAGTGTTGCTTGTGTTACCTTGGTGACGTAGATGTGGTCAGGGTGATGCTTGGCAGGCGTGACCATGAGAGTGATGCGTTCATACAGCTGAATGCCTGTCAGAGACGTGATCCCCATGTACAGGAAGATACCAAAGAGAACAGCCAGAGGGATGAGGCGGAGCACATCTGTCATCACTATGGACATACCTGATGGGTGGAGAGGGGTTAAAGGTCAGGTTTTCAGACGATATTAATGTTGTTGAAACTCTCACATGCACTCTAATGTGCAGCTGTGGAGAGAATTATTCATTCAACAGGGGAACAGCCCTCATGACAAACACACTGTCAGTGCTGTTTATTTGAAACATACTCACTGTTCAGATGCCTTGGTTGAACTAATCCAAAAGTCTTATTCCTAATCCAAACAGCATTTCAATCAAACACAAGCTCAACAATCATCATGACTCACTATGGTTGTGTACCCGAACTGGATCAAACTACTCTTAAGATGACTTTGAGAGGCCTACCTTCACCGAAACTAGATATTCTGCTGGAAAAGTAGCACTAGTCAGTGGATGAAAACAATGTTGCCATGAGATTGTCTTTTGAATTTAACAAAAAAATATGATTTCAGACGGTTTGTAAACAGCTGGTGATTTATTATTGCAGTTGCTCGGGTTGATTCATACTTCATGAATGTCTACACATGCAGTAGCTGCCTCTCAGAGCCTCTCATAACAATCACTTGCCTGGAAATCCCACCACTGTAATTAATGCTGTAGAAATGTATAATTGCTGCAGCCTCGAAGCAAAAAGGGCATAATTGCTGTGGAAATAGCTGAGATTCTTCTTTCCCTTCAGCTTGTTAAAGATGCACATTTTGTTGGTGTGATTTATTTCTTGTTAATTCTAACGAGAATAGCTACTTTAAAGACACATTTTCTGAACTGTAAGCATTTCCCTGATTGATTGTATGGGGTTTTAAGTCACGCAGTCAGAAAATAAATCATATAAAAGATCAAACAAAGATCAATTATGGTAATCAAAAGGAACATTAAGCCAACCCGCTGATTGTTCTCTAAGCCACAATCCCCCCTGGTTATTGCTGCTTCAAACTTCCATTTTGATTTTATCTATTTAATCTATATTTAATCAGACAGTCACTGAGATTATTAGAGTTTTTTCAAGAGAGACCTGAGAACAAAACAGACAACAACACTACAGAATACAAGAAACTAAGAATTAGAACAACATCTAAACAGTCATAAATTACATCAAATAATAAAGCTTCAAACTAAAAAACTCTGCAGTTTGTGGTTCAGTCCATTGAAATGCTTCGTAGTTTCTGAATTGTGCTGCTGTAGCATAGCACATATTATATAGTGGCAGATTTATCACCAAAGGACTCGCAGTAATTACTGAAACATTGTGTATACAACTTCAACAAGGACGGAAACATTAGTTTTTTGTTTTCATCCAGTTTCTGTAGATTAGTGAAGATAGAAATCTGTCACTGACAGAGTTGATTCGCTGTAACTGCTGCTGTTAAAACTATCTTGGATATCTGACACCTGCTGACTTTTTAAGGTTTCCAGCTGATTTAATCAGAAATATGAAACATGTAAAATTATCTTTGATGCATGATATTGAGTTTAAAGATGGAGGCTAAAGCTGATGTTCAGTAATGTGATGGAAATGCAACGTTTTCCTTCCAAAATAAACATCGGAAGATTTAGATGCTGGCTCTGGAAAAACACAATTGGACAGGCAACACAGATTCATGTGTGACAGGCCTAAAAACCCGACTATGATAATGGATAATTATGGTGTCTAAGCTATGATGCATATCTTGTCTTTAAAAGTTTTCTCTCTTACCAACGAGCACAGCAACAAGAAGTCCGGTCAGCCTCTGCTCCTTCACCTCCTGGATCATGGGCTTCTCACCAGGCGCCGTGGCCTTGCTCATGACTGTGAGCGCATTGACATGAGTGACAGAGCGCACAGTGGCCGCCGTGAGCCAGGGCAGACCAAAGAGGGGGCAGATGGCACCCAGGATGACGATGAGCAGCAGATCCAGGTGGAAGCCTGAGCCTTTAACCAGGCGACGCTCCTTCTTACTGACTATCAGTCTGAGAGATTGGAGTAATGACGACAAAATGTTGAGAGGGTGGTTTAAAAACACACACAGATTCTACAAAACCTGAAAAGAATCTTTGTCTGCTTACGAAGTGATCTGAGTTTCCATGAAGATGAGGATAAAGACAAGAATTGCGGGTATGATACTTGCTCCCATCATCCAGGTTGGAAAGGGCTGTTTATCACCAAAGGGACTGATGAACCAACCTCTCTTGTCGGGGGACGTGACTGAAAAGCCTGACGGCACATTGAGTTTCTGAAAGCGCATCAAAGTAGGTAAAATTATTTATTAGAACTGTAATAACATACAATTAAGCTTCTGTTGTGAGTGAAGTCACTGAAAAGTGTTTACCTGTGTGTAGGTGTCAGTGATGGAGTAATCTAGCAGCACTGACAGCAGGATTGAGATGGGGATGCCAAAATCACCAATGATTCGTCTGGCCTGGGGACATCGAGGAACCGAACATTAAATTATAATAATTATGATAAAATTATAATAATAATAAATAAAACTAAATCAAAACAAGTCAAATCAAACATACTTTACCAGAAGCCTGAGATTAACTATAAAAGTCAAAAATGAGTCTTCATATTCAGTGTAAAGAGAAACACCCACTGATGGATGAGTCAATATTATTGATTTACACTGCATTAAACAGACTTTCTAAGTGCTCTTGGATCATCTCTTTCACAGGGTACCATTACACTGCCATTCACAGTTCAAGTTAAAGGTTTTCAAAACGTTACCTTTCCCCCTAAGAATCGACTGTTTCTGAACTTTCTAAGGAAGAAAGCCACAAAGAAAGTGCCCATCATGAGAACCAGGGAGAGAAGAGCGGTGTTGGGCTGGTTAACGACACTTTCACCCAGTTCATGAAGCTCGGTCGCAGGGGTGAAGTCACTGGGGTACATCGACATCAGTGGATGCTCCCTAAACACCTGGAAATAAGACAAAAGTCTTTATTTTTCCTCCAGTTTTGCAAATTAGCACTGTTCATACAAATTAATAGTACTTAAAATAATAAATCCACTTTCTTCTTTCAAGTTTTTATGGCAGTGGCTCCCTCTGCTTTTAATCATCCAGTACAATCTTGCACTTAGTCTGGCTGCTTTCATAAACCTGAGTCTACATTTTATCCATTCAACTGTTCCCCCACACTCATTTAATTCTCGTCTCCACTCCCCCTGACTTCTGTAGTCCCATTATCGTTGTCCTTCCCTCTTCATATTTCCCGCTCAGGACGGAGACCAACCAAAAGGGAAACTCAGCTTGCAGACCAATGGTGTCCCTCTGTCATTCACTCAACTCTATCACTCAGTCAGTCAGCCAGTCACAGAAATTCACATTCATACAGCTGGATCAACTGCAAAAAACAAGGTCTTCTGCTCAGCAAGCTGTGTGTGAACCTTTTACCTTGATGAGCTTGGAGAATGTCTCATATATGAAGATGAGGGAAATGAGGAAAGCAAAAATCTCCTGGGTAAAGGGTGAGATGTAGCGGACAAGGAAGCTGCCCTCTGCTGCCACCATCACCAGGACGATGAAGATAAGCCAGAAACCGATCCACACTCGACCAGTCAAGTACTCGTAGTCATGAGCCTGACAGAACTGAGTGCAAAGACACAGACATTAGTCACATGTTCGAGGAAAACAAAACTGTGGAATGGAATTATGTACCACACAGTTGGGTGAGTGATAAAGGTACTTTTCACAGGTAAAGTACCTTGTAGTAGGCTTCTTCAAACACCAGTAAGGGTCCTGAAAAGCCAATGATGAGAAGAGGCTGACCAGCGAGTAGCGAGAATATAACTCCAAGAGTCGCAGTTGAAACAATAAGCTCAGTCACTCCCATCAACCCCTCTGTTTTCTCTCCTGTAGGGATAAAAAAAATCCTCAGAACACACATTATCATAAAAAATGACATCAAATTTTGAGATCCTCATACTGATCTTATTTCACTTTACCCAGCAAGCCTCCAAAGGTTATAGTGGGTGACAGTGCTGCAAAGTAGATGAAGATGACAGCAGCGACGCACTGCATGTCCAGAGAATCTTTGATGTCACTGATGTAGTGTGGGTAGCGCCGGCGGATGTCGTGGATCAGACCTCCGAATGGGATCCCTGAGCGCTTCAACGGGTCCACCTCCTGGTCTCCTTCCTCCTCCTCCTCTGGACTCACCTCTGGAGAGTTTGTTACATGCTCCATTAGATAAAGACCTCTATATAGTAGTAATAATATCATCATCATCATTGTTGTCATCATCTATTAAACACCAATTTATGCTTTGTGAGAACCTGGAAAATCAATTGATTTACTACAACAATTATTCTCTTTGAATTGTCTAATTAATTGACTATTCCTTGACTCTCTAACTGATCTATACCTCTTCCACCAGTACTGTTTTTATTGATGGTATCACAAATAAATCTAATACAGGTACAAAAGTTCTATGACATTACAAGCTGAAAAACAGTGTGTGTTTGCATTACAGCATTAGTGTTGATTATCTGAATCAGAAGTGCCTGTTTTTGAGCTCTTTTTAGAGATGTGGTGTGAAAAAGGCTATTTAGAGACTTGACTGAGCACCTTTGTTGTCCTGCACCAGTCCAGCTGAGGACTGGTGCTTTTTGAGCTCTCGTTCCTTCCTCTTGCGCAGCATCTGCTTCTGGAAGTCAGCTACTGTCTTCAGGAGGTCTTTCCCTGCCACGTCTGAAGGTGGGATGACAATACTGCAATCCAAGAACTCATTGATACCGTTCAGGAGGTCCTGTCTGTCGTCAGCAAAGTAGGCCACCTCGTGGAAGTTCTACAGGATAATATAACTGGATGTTAGCAGTAGAAAGGAAATAAATTAAAGACAATGCTATGACACTATGCATACTGCAGATTGTTCATATTTGTACAGATTTATATTGCATATGTATATAATATTAATAATAATAATTATTATTATTATTATTGATATACTTTTTAACATTTGTCTTAAATATTTTATTTTAAAAAATGATTTTCCAGTGTTTTTTCTTATATCTCCTCTTCTCACTATGTTTAATATTATTCACCACACATCAACTGACCCAAATAAGGAAAATATGTGTCTACCTTGTCAGACATGAGTGTGGCGAAGGAACGTCCAATCTCATGATAGTCAAAACTGGACTGACTGGGACCTATCAGGACGAAAATAAAGCGAACCGGGACCGGAACCTCAAGTACGGACTCCAGGAGCACGGCCTCATTCAGCCTGACAAAGGCCATGGCTGGCTGCTCCAGAAACTCAACACAGCCTGGCAGGAAAAGAAACATGATTATAAGGAAGCTCCACATTAGGAACAGAATCTGTGATTGCACTTCAGCACATTCCTCATCTGTTTAATCTAAACCTCAACAGGAATAAGTCATGTTGCAGTGTTGCAAGTAATCTATTATTTCTATAGCACCTTTTACAGCATGGAGTCACAAAGTCCTAAACAGTGAATAAATAAAAGAAAGGATAACAAGGCAGCAGTAAACAAAGTGCAGACATGGTAAAAAAAAAACAAAAAAAAAAAACACCACACATATGAATCATATGAGCAACAGTAGGAAATCAAATTAACAGTAAATGTAATAAAGTATCTTGCTATACGAATGCAGATGGGTCTTTAGCTGTGCCTTGAAAATGTCCACCAAGGCAGAGGCTCTTAAGTCCAGGGGGAAAGCATTCCAGAGCCTGGGGGCCACAGTTTGAAAGGCACGATCGACTTTAGTTTTGAGTCTTGTCTGGGGTACAACCAGGAGCCCCTGGTCGAAGGATCTCAGGTACCGAGGGCTGTAGGCGGTCAGAACTGTATGTAATGTACGTATGTGCTGCCCTGTGCAAGGCCATGAATGTGATTACCAGGACCTTGAATTGGTACCTGAACGCCACGGGGAGCCAGTGCAGGCAGCGCAGGATGGGGGTGATGTGCACAGTTTAGCAGTTACACTGACTTCACATGAAGAGCAGTTTAAACTACAAGATACAGCAAAGGTGAAAGCTGATACAAAGAGGGAGTATGACACTATAATGGTATTATTCTCATGTTATTTTTCGAGGTCCAAACTAATGGAATTACAACAGCCAGATTCATCTCTTAGCACTTGTAAAACAACATAATTCCTCTAACTAATCTACTTTGTCAAAACTCCCAGAGCTTACCAACTAAAACGATGACAGCTTCAGCATCTTTGGGAATCTTGGCGAGCAGTTTCATGGACCGTGCTGCAGCTGGATGACTCTCAGGAGGCAGAGGGTGGAGAGATTTCTTGGAGAGAGACCAGTACAACGATTATCAACATTATTTCTCCAGCCGAACTGATGTGACACCATAATTTAACATGGGACCAATAATGTGGGAATTATAGTGGGGATAGCGACATATGTATGAACAATGCTTCACTAATGCAATTCATTTGAAACCACACAACTGGTTCTTTATGTCTGAGGAGAATTTTTTTTGATAGGCTGTTTTGAATTTTCCAACATTTCAAGCCACGGGGAACATTAAGGTTTCACAGTTAATGCATCAAGAAGTATTAACTGGAAACACCTGTAAGTGGACTAAAAACATAATTCAACACATGTGGCCCAGGGAGGTTCGCTCTCTCCGACTTCAAGAACTACCTACGTGACATCTGACCTCATGGTGGGGTCTTTCAAAGAACAATGTGAGAGCCACAGGCCTCACATCAGGACTTTAGTGTAATCATGTTCAAATCTAGATGCTTACTGCTGACTCTTAGAACTTAATGCAAACCATAAAGCAGAACAAGACAGCTTAGCGCCGCTTTTATCTGTGTCCATTTAGATAGCTGAGTTCAATTATCCGAGTGGTTCTTGTCAAAACTAGTTAATCACTTACTTTGGCTCTGGTAAAATTGTATGCACTGTGCTGTCAGCCTGTAGTGTTTCAACTACATCTCAGTCTGTCATCACCCATATATCATATGTCTCAGATGGGTGTCACCTAATTCTTGGAGTGACACGAGACACTGAAGACACACAGGGAAAAAAACCAAAAAACAAAAGAAAAACAGGGGAACTTACAAACAGGCTGACAAAGACATCTTGTTTGGGGTCATATACTGGCCCTTTGTTATCCTGGTGTTCATCATGCTCTTCAGCTACTAGCGGCAGACTGGTGTCATGGACGTGGTTGTGATTGAAGCTGCCATGGAGACTGCTTGATGAGTGGTGGCGGTGGAAACGATGTTTTAAATCACTTGGATGACTGTGGAACCACAAAAAGAAAGAAAACAGAATAAGTCGACAGCCCTCCTAGCAACGTTGTAAAGACATAATAATATTAACATTGCTGTTTTTTAACGTATCAGAATAGTGAGCAATTAGCAAATTAGCGAGCAGAAGTAGGCTGAAGGGAATGTCATAACGTAGATAGTTTATGTAGCAAAAACACCAATTGAAATTATTTTTATGATGGAAGCTGAAGATCAAATGTCCCATTACGTAAACTTAGATGCCAATGTGTTCATAAAGCAAGGCCAGGTTCTGTATCAATACTGTGAATGTATCAAAACGTCCAGTCCACAGAGAAATGCACCCAGCCTGTATTCAGACATGTCAACTTAGAATGAGTGGTCAGCGGGGCTGTAACTTTGTTATGTCATAACACCACCCTCAGCCGTGCCCTGTACCTACCATGCAGCCTTAATTTTGTTTTCTTTTAACCTAATTTACAATACAACTCCATGTGCCACTCTTTTGCTCAGCTAGCAGCTACAGGACAGAAAAAAAAAAACATAGGCGATCAGACACTAAATCCTGTTGTTACTAGAGCTCCAGAGAGAAGCCTGAGAGAGAAGATGTAAAACTACACTGAGCTGTTTTTTTTCCCATCTCCTTATGGTTCAACACTTCACAAAAACACCTGGAAAGTGTGAAATTGTGGGACCTTTACGAGGTATGAGATTACAGTTCATCCCGAGGGGTACATGAATGTGTGCACAGAGTAATTATTCAAGTATTTCATTTTCAGCCAATGTCAAGTGGTAGCACTAAAAATGTCAATAAAGTTATTAAAGCTTTAGGAGACACCTTTTACTGTAAACGTCTGAACCATGCTCGGTGCCATTCAATCTTGTTCATGCTGAGATTTTTTCACAAAACAACTGAAAATGTTGATCAAATGGCCTGAAATGAAAAGTCAGTCATGTTAAGATCGCATGAACCAGCATGGAGATCCGTTCAATAGCTGGACAGTGATGATATATTGCAGTCTGGACCAAAGCAGTGAACCGATCAACACTGCCATCTCTTAAGCCCCTTCCTGTTTGAGTGCCTAAAACAGTTCTGGGCAGATGTTTCTGTTTCCAATGTTCCGATAAGGCCAGAGAAGAATTTTTACATGTGGAAGAAACAGATAAAACAAATGAAAATCAGCCAAGTCAGTGTGATAGAACGATGCCTCTGCAATAATATCACTTTAGTTCATTGACTTATCAATGTTGTCTACTGTTGATATCTGGCAAAGGCTTCATAACTTGAGGTACATTAACAGGCTTCATGTTGGAATGGAGCTTTCCCACTATTTGGCTCAGTTGTTATATGGATTATTCTGAATATCTTATTCAGATTTAACCGCCTATTCTCCCTCTAGTTTGAGGATGATGATAATTATGATTATATTCAAACAATCGCGGTGCTGTTTTGAGTTAGAAAAAAAAAAGAATAATTCAGAACTTTTTTTTTTTTGCTTTTATGAGAACTGCAGGGTGGTTTGGATTGTACAAAAGCCGAGCACAGCTGTGATTCTTGTTCACATAATCCACCTTTTTCATTTGGCACGTTGAGGAGCTTTACTTCATGCAGCAGGAACGCCGCTCATAAATGTACAAAACTCATTAGCAAAATCCTTCCAAATCTTAACCCTCTTTTCAGGTCAGGCTAATTAGAAAGCTGTTTTGAGAAAATCGGAGTTGACACCGTCACTTTTCCGAATGTGATATTTTCATTAAAACATCAGTAAAACAGCCAGAGACTAATCCGTGCAGCATTACTATCAGCACATTTTAAACATGTCAGGGTGAGCGTGCTTTCCCTTCTCTCAAGTATTTAATGTGTCACACAAGCCAAGTGTCAATATCACTGCGCTGACATCACCTCGCTCATTAGGCCCACGAGGTCCAATAAGACGGCGCCCAGATTGAACGCGACAGCACAATGCGACAAAAGAACGAGGTGTGACGCTGGAGCGAACTGTGCTCGAGACGTTTCCAGAGGATCTTTAAACTGGTGTGAGTGTGCGATGAGCTAAATCTTAGCAGCACTTCACTGTGTTTCTTTCCACTTAATAAATCTGATATCTCAGACTGGTGATGACTCTAATGACAGAGTGTTTTTTTTCCCCTTGTGGATGCAGCCAGTGAACTGGGGATTTATGTGGAATGGCTGTGAAAAGATGGAATAGATGTTGCTAGGAAGCTGGACAGTTTATCTTGTGTGCATCTGTTGTTTCACTTTGTGAGCATGTAGACAAAATCCATCTACTGCACAAATCTGGCACCGTTACCATATTAGTAATGTAGGACACACGGCGCGTTATCCGCGTGATATACCTCCGAGCACTAGGGGGTGTATGGTAAGGTCGATTGACTTTTTGTTGTTTGACTTTGTATAGAAAATCAATTGAAAGTCCTGGATATGGCATGTTACAGACACCTGAAAAAAACACAAAGTACTGGGTGTCATTATTCTGAGTCGGGCAGACCTAGGTGCACTTGTGTGTAGGAATACAGAAGTTCAGTGGCTGAAAAAATGTAGTTCCAGTCCACAGGTAATACACTGACTACAGGTCAGTACCTTGCACAGCCCCATGTCAAATTAGCCAAACTATCACTTCTCAGATGGAAATCACAGCATGAGTAACTCCATGCCAACTGAACAAAATGCAACAGCTAATGAAATCAACAGCTCCGGTACAGAAATAAGTTAGTCTCTAGAGCGATGCTGCTACCTTGGTTGGACTTTTACACATTTTAAATGACCCCTTAAGTAAAACAAAACATTCACAGCAGAATGAGCAAGCATGATTCATTGCATTTTTGACAGGCATGGCTTCTCTCCTCTGGTAATTCAGTATGACAGCCGACACTTAGTGAACTTTTTTTTTTTTTTTTTTCATTATGTAACTCAGAGGAATCCATACTGCTTTATGTGTAGTGTACTGTTCCATCGGCCATGTGTTTGGCCAGTTTAGTCGGTGTGTCAATACAAGCGCCAATCAATGATCGGGAACCATCACAGAGATGCTGGAAATAGACATGTCACATGTTGTCGGTCCACATGCTGTTTATCTGAGGTATAGATAGCAGTACACAGGATCTGATGTAACTACTCCCTCTGGCTGTTTTTAAACTCTTATACAGGATCAGTTGAAGATACTGTGTGTCTCTGAGATGTACACCCTCTCCAAATCAAGTAGCGTACACTTCCTCGTCTGCTGCTTTAACAGCATCACACCCAAACAATTTCCAACGGTATAATCAGCCTCAGCTGACTGGGCCAGCCGGAGAGAGCCTGCTAACATCAACACAAAAGGTGATAAGAGGTCAGCTTGATTTTTAGTCTCCTATTATCTTAAAACCTGGGTTTTGCATGTGTCTCATCTCAAAACAAATAATGTACAGACATGTGCCTGGATTTATAAAAAGTAGCCTCTCTGTTTCCAAGCCTGAAAGTTCATGTGTTTTTTCAAAAGCCCTCAACAGTGTCTGTTTCAGCTTCAGTAATGAGCATCAGACTGAGACATCCACTCTTTGGTGTATCAGACAGACTTAGGTCTGAAGGAGAGCAGGACTGGGAAGGCACAGATTTCAACAAAGGCAGAGATCAAAGGGTTGGGACAGCTCACACAACGCAGCGGTGAACTTTAAATCTGAAGGTCTCTGGGCTTTAAGACCCAGTGCAGCTACAGTACAGTCTTGACATTTGTAATTTAGTCAGCCCAGGGGAAGTACACCAGATGATGAGCCAACTCTTGTTAAATGTCACTTTTTTGGAAATTCCCGGCTCAGTTCCCTTGAGTTTGGCTTTTTAAAACAACATTCACTACAGAATAAAGATTAACGAGAAAGAGGAGGTCTGCTGGGATTTAATTCTTAAAGCTGCCATAAGTACAATCCACGATCAACATGTAAACACAGCTGCCCCCACACTGCTACGCGCTGACAGGTCTGTTCATACATGGACTAAAAAAACAACAACAACTAAACATATGATAACCATTCAGGATCTGTCACATAAAGTCAGATAACTGGGATTAATCCTGACCCCACAGGCTAAGATTAAAATTTACAATCTGCTCACACAACTTTCCATTGTGTCATATGAATAAATAGATTTGTATTAAAATGAAATTATATTATCAGAAATTAAAATTGATGTTTCTCCACAAAACAAGTATGTTGTTGTAAGTGTTCTTACTCAATAAAATGTAATTCCGCACATAAATTCTGCTTAAACTCTCTGGAAAAGTGATTGCTTTTCTGCAGACTGCAATGTTGCTGAGTCTGTCCCCTCCCCTGTTTTGCTTGCTCTACACTGTACTTTGGAATGGGACAAATAAAGTTTTTGACTGCTGTTCAGTTGCAGCATCATCATACCTGAAACATGAAATACAACAATATAGTCACATAGTAAAAACATGAGCCTCCATCTCCTCAGATAATATCGACATCACCCAGGATTCGTTAAAATTTAACTCACAGTTAAATGACAGCAGTTATTGAGAAATATTTGGTTCAAGGTGCAATATTATATATCAAGAATAAGAGAGGCTTGTTTTAAATTCCGACCCTCTTGTGCACAAAATGCTGTTTTCCACCTGCTTCTGTCAAATATTATATATTTGGTTTTTAAATCCTCTACGTTCTCCTGGGGTGCAGGGGAAAGAATATTCTCTCTCAGGAGAGAACATCATGTTTGACATCCTCTACATATTTTAATCTGACTGGTTACTGACCTGTGTTTGAGAAGCAGAGCCCGCAGAACACTGGGTCTGTCCTCGGCTCTGATCTGGTCAGAGATGATCATCGTCTCCACCACTAAATGAGCGATGCCAGGAAGAGAGTTCTGTTCCAGGTCCAGAAGTATGGCACCTAGAGGAGAAAGGTAAAGGAGGAGAAAGGTTGGAAATGTCTGCTGAGACTGGTTTATCTTAAAAATATTTCAGATTCTCAGGGAGAATCTATTCAGCTCATGTTTGTATTTGAGAAAGCCAAAAAAATACACTGTTGTCAAACTAGATTTGTTCAGCTACAAGGACTTTTGCTTCTTGCTGATCATGTTTATTTTAGTGGATTTTATAACAGCTGCACCTGGAGACAACTAAAACAGAAGACTGATACTGTCAGGGTCCATACTGATCTATACACACAGGAGCTTTTTACCATGTGTGATGGTGCGACGAAGTTCCAGTAAGCTGCGAAATGAGAGCGAGGCCACGTGAGGTTTACCCCAGCGGTCCGTCTCCTCCTCCACATCCTCCTCAAACTTGATCCAGCGAGCCCGCTCCTTCCAACGCATCTCATGATCCTTTTCCACGATCAGCTCGTTCAGCTCCACAAACAGCTGAAAGTAAGCAGCGGACAAAAATACATTTTTCTTTACATTTCATATGTTGTTGTCACTCTGTGTCTCCACTGGTGACCTATCCAGGGCGTGCCCCAACCAGTGTCAGATGTGACTGGTTTCAAACCCCCTGACCTTGCAGGAAAGCAGTATAGCTAATGGACAGATGTAGCTGTATGGATGTTGCATGTTTTCATCCAGGCATTGTTAAAATCACCAGGTTCTTTCACTGGAGCTTGTTTTCCCTTTTCTCTCTCTTTCCCTTTTCAATCTAAAACATATTATACCTATAGGAGAAAACAATGATAATGCTCAGTGACAGCTAATCCAGCTCATTTATGTGGCCGCATGGTTTGGAGGTACATTCCTTAACATTTCAACAAAGACCTTTCCTCAGAGAAGCAAAAAAAACAAAACAAAACAAAAAAAAGAGAATGTGATATGATTTGTGTTTTTGTGCCATTTGTGCAGTCAAACAGAGGTGAAACATTAGGAGCGATTTTATAGTTTCTTCTGGTCTGGTGGCTCGACATTAAGTCACTGAAGAGGAATGTGCTTAAGTTCAGACTTAACTCCAAGAGCTTTGGAGATTATGTTTAACACCGAATCAAATCACTACTGTATGTGTAATGTGAGAGGGGCCATTTGTGGTGAATAACATGCTGAATTATCACCCAGCTCTTCAGCTCTACAAGGAGCTTTAGCATATATCAGATGATTGTTTTGGATTTAGGGGACACAATTTCACTGTGCTTTTTGGTTCAGTGTCTCTGCTCGCGTCAACCTTGTCTCCAGCATCAGTGGGGAGTAAAAAAAACACCAATAAATCCACTGTTCGGTACCTGCTTAGCAACAGATAGCTGCCAGACATAGTCATTAACTATAAGCTTCAGAGCTAGGATTTGGTAAAGACCAAGCTAGCACTAGCTATAGGGTGAGTGAATTAAATCTGTTCTGCAGACAGAGACCCGACCCCAAATTAATGCTAAAGCAATATTAAAGACCTTTGGCCATCATTTCCTCTTTATTACAACAGGTTATAATATTCCCTCTGAGCAGCTCTATGTCTTCAGTGCAGATTGGAGGCTACAGTGAGTTGCTCAGTAGGTTGGGACATGGTGCAGCCAGCTACCTTGAGTTAACATGGGTGTTGTTTTCCACCACAGCTCTTGTCAATGAAGTTAATCTCTCTTATTTAGTCTCACTTAAAGTTTTGCAAGGAGTGGTTTTTGAAGCTAAGAGTGGGCTCATCTGCCGTTGCCATCTTGGCAGTGCATGACTTTGCTGAACACCCAGCTAATCCAAAAGAGGTCACAGAGGTTGGATGTGTGTGAAGCCAAGACCTCGGCCCACACAAGTCTGTGGTGAATATCACTCATCTGCCATGCCCTAAATTATTGAGTGGCAAAATCCTGTTTATTTCTGCTGTCATGGCATTTTCACATGAGAGTCTATGAGGATTGACTCATTTATGGAACAAGCCTCAAATGGTCGTTGGAGAAGCTGCAGGTTTATCTCAGAGGTGACAGCTTGTTAACGGCTGTTAATATTAACTTACTGTCTGATAGATGTGTAAATGGATTGTTTGGTATCACGTTCATCATACTTATAGAGTGGTATTTAACAAAGGAAACTAGTGTAAATTGTTTGTTTGCTGCATATTGAGGTATTAACATAGTGCTCGATATGCCAATTAATGTGTGTGTGTGTGTGTGTGTGTGTTGGGGTATTACTGTGAGTTTGCTGCGCACCTCATGAGTTTTCTTTTCTGCAGCTCTCTTCTTCTTCTTCAGGCTGGACAGTGGTGTGGAGCTGTTGCTGCTCCGGGTCATTTGACAGCGGGATGACTTCTTCACCAAGTGGCGTCTCACTCCGGGGTTGTCTTCAAATCTGTGACCTGCACAACAAAAAATAGTTGCTAAGTAATGGCACCTAGATTTGGGGAGATGAGTCATTCAGAAACCAACCTGCGTTTTAAAAGCAGTATCATGAAATGTGCTTTTATGATTTTGAACCAAATCAAATATCCTTTTCCAAGTCAGAAAATGTGCTTCAAGCAGGAAAATATGAAATCATATTTATATGCGTGTTTAGTTTTCCAGCTGACAAAAGAACATCGAGTAACAGAAGGCAAAAGCTTTATGGGTGAGTGAGAATCCATGTGCACCATGGGAAACCGTTAGAGAGGACGTGGTTTCACTCAAACACATTTGTCGCTTCAAAAAAAGTAATTTCACTTTCAATTTCCTTGACCTGCAAATCATATATTATTGAATTAAACATAATGAGCGGTTCCTTCTCATTACAGCGGGGACATATGCATCATTTGTCATGTAAAAGGGATGGAAGCCTGGGTGGTCACTTTTGAGTTGATTGAAGTCAGAGGGAAATACAAAGTTAAAAGACTGACCACCTGTCTGGAAATGTATTTGGAGAGTGTAAGGGATGATTTTTGGTACAGACTATAATTTGGGAAAATCATAACTATGATATTATTCTTGAGGTCCAGTGTTGCACTCAAGTGCTTTAAAGCAGAAATGGTCAAATGTCGGTGACATTTAGTATAACGCAAGAAATATATTTGAGATTGCCAAAGGAAAACAGTTTGACATTTTCTGCTACAATCATATCTATTTATGCACATGTACGATCCACAGCAATGCAGTGTTGGCACTGATTTCATTTCAATTCTGTGATCCTTCTCAAAATTTGAGCATGCTATTTTGAAATATCACCCATCTAATGTTTCCCTTGGTATCAAGGCATAAGTGTAGATGTCAAGGCAGCATATGATTAGTCATTATCATTACTTGCACACATGGTTAATTTATGGTATGGCGTTGGTGTACTTAAGTTCAGGGAAAAGATCTGGGGGACAGTTTAGAAACTGACATTTGGATTCAGTGCAGAGCTGCGGCCAAACAGTCAGACAAGCCAATGGCTGAATAGAATTTCTTACTAAATAAACACTGTCTTTTTTAATCTATTACACAAGCACCCACCCAGAGGTAACCAAAGTGAGTTGAGAGAGGGAGAGAGAGAGAGAGAGAGAGAGAGAGAGTGTGTGTCTGTGTGTGTGTGTTTGTGAGTGAGTGTGTGCATAAACTGCACTAAGTGTTCCATTCTGCTGCGTCATGCCTTCCTCAGGGAAGCTAAGAGAAATGGAAATCAACATAAAATCAGGCTGTATTTCATTTTTCATTGAGGCTCCCAGGGGAACAGATTTAAAGACTGTCCTCATGTGAACTTCAGCTGGTTTGGACGACCTGAGTTTTCTCAGGCCAGGGCAATGCCAGGGCAAATAACTCTGGGTGAAAAGGACGTAATTTTCTTCCTCTTGTTCCTCCTCTTGACCCGGTGTTTGAGTTGATCTGAGACCTTTCATCTTGCAGAGAAGACATAAAGCTCCCCGCTGTCGAGATACCAAATAACTGACATAATACAAAACCATGTAAAACACTAGATGCAGCCTTTAAAACCTCACCCAAAATTCAAACATAATTTTTTCGTTTTTTATGAGACAATTCCGACTACACAGCAATATGGCACGTTCGTAAATCTTTTACTGTTATTTCTTTTTAAGTGAACTGGAAAACAAATGCTAAAGCTCTTCTCTGTGATGGGACATGAGAAGCCTCATGCCCAATTGTGATTCACTTTGGCCGATGATAAGACACCCCTGTCATTGATTATGGTTTTTCTGTGGAAAACAACTAACTATTCCTGTGTAACCAACCATCTCATCTCAATAATACTCATCAATGTGCATTTTAGAAATAAGGTAAATGCCAATGAGTGAACAAGAAACATTTTGCAGTGAATTTACTTGCCAGGATTATTATTGCTTTCTTTGTGCTCTTTGTGCCAATTGTACAAATCTGATATGCAATATATTCATAACAAAGTCATCTGAAATGTACCTCCATTTTAGTTGAAAAAAAAAGATCAAAGGTTTTTTTTTCATCTCTGGTAACATTTCCTTTGATGTCCTGTTACTGCAATCTCCAAGAGCCCACAAAACCAATAAACATGTCCTTATGTTGAAAAGGATTGGGCTTATGTACAAAGTGAAATGGTTTTCATAATAAAAAAGAGAGACATCCAGATGTCAGTCAGTCAGACATTATGCCATGAACCTTTGAATTCCATGCTTGAATGTGATCTTTTTTTACATTAAAGGGAAAGATATATTAGGTAGCTCAACTCAAAGCATATTTGATAAATATGTGCAATAAAGACTACAGAGCAGCGGTCACAGTATTAAATAGGTGATTTACCCTGACCCATCCATCTCTATAATGCTGATCCTCGTTAAAAACACAATATGAGCCTTGCTCTCACTTTTGATGAGTGTTTTTAACAAGTGTGTTAGTAGTTTAATAACTCATTGTGTTAAAAGACTTATAAGGAAAACTATAAGCAATGAATTACTCTGAAGGTAAAACTCACAACAGACATCAACTAGACTCAAGGCTCTGATTCACTCATGACACAAAGTTTGAACCAAGACAAAGACAGTTGTCATTTCCCTCCCCTGTGCCCACATAAACAATGAAACCATTCGCTTTCACATCTGGCTTTAAAAGGGAATGGGAGGTGGTACTGCGATTGGTTAATTGCAAACGATGCACAAAACACTCAGTAAAAACGTTTTGAACGTGTGCCTGGTGCTGTTATATTTATTTTTATTTTTTTGCCATTAGAAATTAATCTTGATAAACCCTAAATACACTAGGTCCTAAGAGTCTTAAGAGTCTCCAAAACAAAGAGCTGTACATGGTTATACAGCAGTGGTTTCAGCAATATGCTAATATTAGCATGTAGGGTGTAGCATGCGGTAGAATTTGCTGTTCAGCACTAAACGAAGTGCAGCTGTGAGTGAAGATCAATAGTCATTAAAGGGAATCATTCATCTACACATTAGACACAGCTTTTTGATGTGACAATGGCACAGGGATATCTAGGGATAAGGGACAAGACATTAAGATCACGAAAATAATGAGAGTCAGCGTTACTTAATGGAATACATAAAAACCTGCTGATGGTTCTTGATCAATAGTTAGGGCTCAGCAAGGAGTTTAATGTCAAATTCCAAGTAAATTTGTCACATTTGTCAAAGAGTCATTATGAAATTTCAATGAAATACCAAACATCTCAACTATATTGTGGCAGCAAACAAATTGTAATATGGTGGTCAATGTCATGATGACACAGACACAGTTTTCAAGAACAACTCAAACTGCAGAGCTGAGATGATACTGTCAATCATCATCAATAAGTTTGTACTATTAGCTTGATATGCTACAGGAGAACCAACTTTAAGTTTGTTACTTTTCATTAGAAAATATAAGACAAAGTGTCAAGTTATAATTAAACCCTTTCCACTCCTTTTATAAATGCAGGATCTACTTCAGTACACAGTGTAATCATATTAGCCCAGTTGGTGCTAACCCCAAATCAACTGGTCCCTAAATGTCCTAAGGTATTGCAGTCTGGCTACCATCATTTCTTTTCCATAGGCAGGAATCAAGCTGCATTGCGGGACTAATGTGCCATGTGTCTAATGTTTCCAAATAGGGATAAAAATAGCTGAACCACACAGCATTTGTCAATGAAATGTCTTTCCGCTCTAGCTGTGGCTGAGCCCAAAGCCAAATGGGTGCCAGTGGATCAATAAGAAAGCAGGAAACAGCACCAGTCGAGCACTGTGTCAATTCGTTCAATACTGTTGACAACTTTGTTCTGTTTGTGGCCATGAAACAGCTTCATACTGTTGTTACTTACCACCAGTGGGCCACATGAAATGGAAATACATCAACTCCTATCCATTATATGTATTGTAAAAACTCCCACTGTGTTACATTAACATCAGAACCTCTGACACAGCTGACGCTACGGTCAAAAATGTATTATAATGCCACTCAGCAACGGTAAGACAACCACACACAACTTACGTATAGGCTCGTGGAGTGGTGACCCCAGCTGAGTGTGGATGGACTCAAGCAAGTCATAATCATCAAAATCCAAAACAAACTCTTCAAAGTCCTCAAACCCTTCCACATTGGACACTGAGCCATGGTGTTCATGTTGGTGCAGCTTTGGGGTGCCAAAGCCTTTCTGGAAACTGCACCGCCGGTCTGTACCATGGTGGTCAATGGAATGCTTCTTATCAGAGGTCCCATGCCCCTGGTTCTCCTGTCCCTCAATATCTGTCATCTCCACGGTTGGTACCTCCTCCTATCCTCCTCTCTCCGGACAGACACACTGCTCATTCAGGGCTTCCAACTGTTCGTCACCGTCGCTCACCCTGGCTCCACCAGCCTGGCTATTTGTATTAGTGGTGCAAAAGAATCTATGTCCAAACTAACCAGGTCCTACGTGGCACTCCAAGAAAAAAGAAGAAGTGTGAGCAGGGACTTCAATTTCAAAGGAACTAAAAAAAAAAAAAAAACGAAAAAGAAAATGCCAATGTACAGAAATCAAGAAAATATTCAGTCCAAAAATATAAATCACAAGATCCTCCACAAAACCTTTTTTTGCCCTTTAAATCCAAACAAATGCAAAGTTGGAGCTACACCCTCAGGCAGAAGCCCCCTGCTGGATCCACAATCAGAAAGATGTATAAATGGTAGAAGCATTCACTTTAGTTGCAACTCCGAAAAGCGAGTATTGATGAGGGAGGGTCTACTTCGTGAGACCCGCCTGTCAGCTGAACAGTAGTGCTGCCCTTTTTTAATGATGTCCACAGTTCATTGATCCTCAAGACTGTTGGGAAACCAACATAAAGTGGATCATAGCAGAAGAGTTGATGCCTTTCGTTTCCATGGTTCCACCGTCACTTTCCAATCATGGGATATATAGGGGGGCAGAGTTCCAAAGGTTGGCATCTCCACCCAAATTGCATTCAGCTGGAAAAGAAAAAAACAGTCCCATACACAGCATAGACACATAGAAGGAATACGCACTGAGAACTAAAGAGAAGTGAAACCTAGAAAGAATAACATCTAGGAATCAGCTCTGGCTCTCTGCTTAGTGAGATATGATGGTGCTAATTATCAGAGCACCAGCCCTGCATCTCCATGGAAACCAAGCGTCGCCTGAGGTGTCGCAATCTGACTGGTCCACAACAGGTGCACCACTGTCCGCCAAGCAGGACCCTTTCTGAGACGTGCTTCACATACTTGAATATTGTCTATCTCACTGACTGCAATTGCATGCATCCATCCATCCGTGTATGTGTATATACAGTACAAAATATCATAGGTGCAAAGAGTAACTGAGTTGTTGAAAATTCATTTTCTGCTGTTGTTGTTAGACAGTTTAAACCAATAATCCCTCAGACACAGGACTAAAGACTTAACTCAAATTAAGACTCACATTCACACCTAAAAGCAGTAGATAAAAGGATGCACTGTGCTCGCAATCACAGCCTGTCGATGCTCACTCTCTACAAATCCGATATACTGTTTTGAGTGACTCTGGGTGGCCCTGTTTTCTGTTTCCAGATCCTAAACAGTCAATGATTACTCTGCTCTGGTGAGGCAGGAAAGGCCAGGGGCAGGGTCGCTGCTGAAGGGGAATCGACTGCAGCCTCGGTTAATTAATGCCCCTGGATGCTGGGGTAAAGCCTCTGACTCCATCCCTCTCTCTCCTCTCTCGTTTTTGTCTTCTTCTTTTTCTAATTTTACTCTTTTCTTCCTCTTCATTCTAACGTTTCAACTCTGCATTTTTTCCCATGACCTTGTAAATACACAATGCTTCGGGCAGCCACATGGTGAGATAAAGTCTGCCAACAGATGCAATTTATGTGAAGATTTTTGAAGTGGAGATAATTGCACTTGATATTTACAGCCCTAAATGTGCCACTAATTGCTTCATTAACATTCTCTACAGCATCGGGCCTCAATGGATGTTAACCCACTGTTTTGATGCATTTGATGCAGCATCACAACACCTGAATATATACTAATCGACCCAGCTTATTCCTTATCATATGAGGCAGCATCCGTGTGCTAGAGTCGCTCACAGCAATAATGAGTAGGTGCTGTGATTTCTCTGTGCTCCATCCTTTGTGTTATTTTGTTCAGGACTTATTTTTAATGTTGTGTGTGGGAGCCAGGAGCTGTGTGGGTTTGCTTCATGAGACAGAATATGCAGGACGGACGTGCTGGAGCAGAGCCACAGGCAAGCAGTGAACAAAACTTGTGAATGGTGAATGGTCATCACCAGAGCAGCAGGGGAGTCAATGCATGTTCCAACATTTCAAAGAGGTGTGAAAAATAACAAGATTTTTTTTCTTTTTTTCAGACTATGTTTATGGAAAATTACTGGTCCAATACTTGTCACAATCAATCAGACTTGAACTTTTTTTATTTTATTTTTTATTTGAAGTCATACTTCAGATGCGGGGCAATATGTCATTTATAAAGAGCTTTAATTTACTGCTCTTTGTTTGTGTCTTGTTTCTCTGTTGTATTTACTTTTTTAACATTTCTTTTTCTAACTTTTGTGATTAAAATGTCCAATAAGGGTTTCATTCCTACAGTTGAAACTCACTCTGATAAAAGGACTAGATCAAATATTAACTCTGTCAAATGTAGCCCATACAGAAAATTACTGAATAGTAAGTATCCACAGTATATATTGTTATAGAAAAAAACAGTACTGGGTAATATAAGATCAGTACATGTTTTTGCTGAGGATTACTTTACTGGGTTGAAATTAAGTGATAAAATTACAGTACAAAGCTGAATTTTTTCAACTGTAACATTTTAAATATCATTATTTCTTTGGACCTCCAATGTGATGTGAAGGCAGATTAGAAGTCTTGTGCAGTAGTACATTTCTTTGCCAGTAGAGGGCACTGATACTTATCTAAAAGAAAATGTTATAACAGCTGTAAAACCAAAAAGCACTGGAAGAGCTATTTGATAAAAACACATTATTTCTGGATATATGCAGCAACTGTCTTCGTCTGTTTTGATCTCACCCACTCATTTACTCCTTTATCTACTCAAACACACTCGAGAGTCATTCTGCCGTAGTCGTCAGTACAAGTCAAGAGACACTTCTGGTTGTTATTTATCACTTTAATCAGACTACAACTTGTCATTTATCAGCCACAGTGAATTGAGTGATGGATAAAAACCAAGCAAGAGAAAGACATCTAACAGAGACCCCTCCCACCCCAACAACATTGTTGCAGCGTGGGTGAAGACTGAGTCATCTCAGAAGGACAAAGGAACTCATCTCCCACGATCCTGCTCCAAGGCCTTTATTTCTTAACAGCAATGACAGAAATACCAAGGTAGCTTTTCAGTCCAACAGATGGGCCACGTTACTGGAAACAGTAAAGTTTCCAGTCACTATAGATAACACCTGACTCATTTCTTATTACAGGGAAGAATACCACGGATCCCCGAAATCAACCTCTGTTTCACACGTCACAAGTCATTTGACCATTTGTCTCTAAACCACAGCTGCTGTCTCACTAATACATCATCCATATTAGAAACATCTTTCCTTATCACATATGAAGTGTGTGTGTGTGGCATACATGAAACTAATGTCCTCCATAGGTACACCACCAATAACAACAGTCTCAAAACTGACCTCTGTTAAATCAACACCCTCTGATACATCATCAGTAATTTCTTCACATTGTACCGAGGCGTTTTTACAGCACTACAGTGGGGGCTGCATTCAGTGTCAGAGGTGTACCTGTAAATTATAAAACCTGGAGACTGTGATATTATTGTTTCACATTTGTCTGTTCATTTTTTCTAGGTTTCTGTTACCTCTGTTTAAACTTATACAAGTAACTATAACTATAGACCTACCTCAATCTACATAGTGTGGTCATATATGCAGCAACAGTATTTTTGTATTTTAATCTGCGTTTTTTGTTTTTTTGTGCTGTCATTATTAACTGCACTTCCCTGTTTGGAAAAAATTACTGGGCAAAAAGTTGTTTGGTTTTTTATTTGGTGACTGAGAACGGACATCCAGAGCCATAGCAAAAGAAAACTGCCCTCGACTGGTGTGTCAATAGCCTCTAGATAACTGGTTGATCATGATGTGTGAGAGTTGCCATAGAAACCACAACTCTTACATATTCATATAAACTTCTCCTGTCACTGGCTGCTGGAGATTATGTTGTCCACTAAAAAATGTTTCATGTCACTAACTCCCACTATGACTGACATATTTTGACCATCCATTCAATCTGCATGCAGATTGAATGGATGGTTGATCAATCAATCAATCAATTAAGACAGTAACCTGCAGGTTACTGTCTTAATTGATTAATTGATCTTCTAGTTTGAATAAATAATATGTCAGATAATGTCACAAATATCACATAACAGTGAAATGCTTCAAAACATTCTTAAATGTTTTTTTTTTTTTTTGGTCAATTGAAAAACTGAAATATTTAATTTTATTGTCAAATAAAAGCAGCTTAATTTAATTGCGAGTAAATGTCAATGAATATTTGGCACTTTGCCAGAAAATTACTTTAAAAATGTATCAATTATGCAGAGTTGCCACTTAATTTTCTGTTTGAGGACTATTTAAAGCTGATTAATTAGCGTAAATGGTCCCCTGCAGAGAAACAGATGAGAATGCAGCTCCCTCACTAATTATCATTCAAACATCATACGGTTACGATGAGTTAGCATGACCAAGTATGGCCTGCCTCAGCTTACATATCAAAATATGATCTGTTTGTCAAAAGAACCACAGAAATGAAAAATATCTGCAAAATCAAACTGTTGTAGCATGAAATTAGCTACTGTCACTCCAGAGCCGATATCTTCGAGCATGGTTTCCAAAAGCCCTTCAACTGCACATCACCAGAAACCACTTAACACAGCATCTTCCTTACTTTTCATGTCATCCAGATCAGCGCTTGCCAACATCTGGGCCTCAGCCTCATCAGTGGGCACCTGCTGGTAAACGGCAGTCTCCAGGGCGGTCATGCTGCCGATGCAGATCCGCTCCCGCAGGTCATAGTTGCTGCGCTGGGCGCCCGCCATGCGATGGTGCACAGGCTTCCTGCGGAACCAGCCACGGGTTGCAGTGGAGCTTGAGGGATCTGATCCAGGGGGAACGCTAACAAGGAGAAAATAGAGCTATTGGTAAAAACAACAGGAAATGTATCAATGATGAACTTCACGTGACACTAAAAAATTATGTCAGTTGGAATTTAAAGTGTTATTCGCTTAGAATTAGATCAATTCTTCAAACTCAATTGCTCTGTCTTGTGCCTCTCGTTGTACTTCTATCACTTCATCAACAGAGGGCTTCACAACATAGCAACAGACCTGGATCTCCTCACCCAGCCTCTGAGTCATCACTGCTCACTCAGACACAGCAACACACCACTGCATGGCACAGATGTTTCCACATTTTCTATCATCCAGACA
Source organism: Selene dorsalis (assembly GCA_900303245.1). Classification (NCBI taxonomy): domain Eukaryota; kingdom Metazoa; phylum Chordata; class Actinopteri; order Carangiformes; family Carangidae; genus Selene; species Selene dorsalis. The sequence continues at coordinate 108,487 of OMNW01034523.1, read as the reverse complement.
TTAGCCGAGACAAATACCTCAATCACCATGGAGACCCTGACCTCCCAGCAGCAAACTCAATACATAATTTAAGGCACCACCAAATAATTCATATTGTGATGGTTATGCATCTTTGCTGGCCAGATGGGTCTTTTATTGGGGATTCGGCTCTGGAGCCATTAGTGGATCATAAATGCCTTAGGAACTGCACATTATTTGTTTCATGTTGTTTCTGTTCATAATGAAACAAATGACTGCCTAATGTAAATATCTCATACGTCTGAAATGTATAGCAGGTGCATGTAATTAGAATGTAAACAACTCTGTTCTCTCGTCTGCTCATTTCTCTGTGGTTTGTGTTCTTTGCTGCTCTGTGTCGTTCGCAAACGCTTCGTTCAAAGGAACGAATTGTTTGAGTGAACGAACCGAACGGAATGACACAACACATTCACGAATGTGTCGTTTACTGAACGTGAAGTAGTGTCGTCATGTTGCTTGTGAACGTCTGAACGTGTGTTCTACATTGTGTGAACATACTACACAGTGAATGTGAGCCTCAGGGCTGAGCCATGAACTGAAATATGAATCCTTCAGCTGTGTATCAGTTCTGGGAGTCAGACTGTGCACCGTGCAGTCAGGACTCCAAGCACTGAACGATTCTGTGAACGGATTTTTTGAACAAATTTTTTTAATGAACTGATTCTAGTGATTCAGTACTCTCTAAAGAACTGCTTTTCCCAACACTACTGGCTCAGTTGTAGCTGTCATGTTTAATAAATGTTTGATGAACAGGTCAGTTCCAAATTTAGAAAGTGAAATAAACCTTTGAATATTAATTAAAACATTTTTAATCCAGCTTTAAATTCTGTGTGTTCCTTTCTAACACCGTGGCTCACAGAATACTTTCTGACAGGCCGAGGAGCTGCAAAATTAAATAGGAAATTGAAAAACGGTGCATCCTAAACACTGAGTTTAAGCAGTCTACAGAAACCAAGTCAGTGTGGCATGTTCAGCTGCGGGTAACCATGGCAATGAATCTATTTTTCATGCTTCATTAAACTCTCTCTGGTGAAACAGACCAACGGTAGACCTAATATAAATCTAAACTAACAACAAATAAACCTTTAATATTTCAATGGATCAAGGTGGTGAAGGGAATTACAAACTGCATGAGCTGTCCAGCTTATTGTTATAGATTTATGATCCACACACTGCACTGACCAACCACCAACCCCAACATGCTGCAAACTGTACTCCAGCTGCCCAGCAGGAAGACATAGCTATAGCAATTAGCTGGTGTAGCATTTAGTAGCTACAGACCCAGGCATTGTCATATGGAGTTGCTGAGTAGACAAGAAAAGATTTTTTTTTTAAAGTGGATATCTGACTTACATCCATCAGCTGATCAAAAACAACACCAGAGAAATGCCATGTTGACCCATGTTTGCTGGATGTGTGAGGCAAGTGTTTGCTAAAACGTTAGCCATAAAGTGATAATAAAACATGTACTAACTTTCCATATAAGTGGTTGAGGATAGTCCAGTATAAACTGTGTAAACTATAGCACAAACATTTTGACCAGCTCCTACCTGCAAAAGTACAGGTAGCACTGCTAATGTGAATGATTCTGACAGCTACTTGGGGGCAGCAGAATGAATGAAATATGTGAACACAGCACTGTTACTGTATATTGTCACCTGATGAAGTTCTTGTGAAAAAAAACAACTGTTGTCTAAGAGTTCATATATAAAGCAGACGCACGGCAACATTAGCAATGGCCAAGCTGAGGAGTGACGGCCTACTGGTCATTGCCCCCGTCTCTGGTCAGGATGCGCCAAAAATATTGTATGCCCTGTGGCCAGAAGGCATTATAAAACTAAGCAGAGGCCTCCAAGGCTGATAAATGAAGCCAATACAGAAGTACCACAAACTTCTCTTCTACAAATGGTCAGTTGAGTCTGGCTCCACCAGTCTGTCTTCATTGACGCCTATATTGAAATATACATGTTCACAGCCTGGTGCACCACGGTGTACATGGCTGAATTTGTATATACCTTATATACTTACCTTTTATTCATATTAATTCTATTCAGTTTTACTTAAAGTTATCGTTAAGTTAGTCCCACTGTGAGTTACAGGTGGGTGACCATGACCTGGCATGCAGCTAAATCTCGGCATCACATGTGCCCCTACACATGTATCACATGTATCAATACGTCTCGCATTATGCCAGCAGCAGAATACAAAGAGAGCAACTAAGATGCTCTAACAAACTACCTGTTGCAGTCTGCTTCTTCCCCATGAACGTCCTCATTCTGGCCAAAAGCAGCGATTCCTCCATTATGAGCTTCCCCCTTTATCAGAGTGAGCGCGGCTTTCCTCGTCAAAGGATGCTCTTCGTTTTCCGTGTGGAAGGTAGTGAGCGGAACGGGTTCCTCCAAGTCTTCTTGGCTCCCCAAACTAAACTGAGAGGAAAAGGAAGATCAGTGAGAGTGGTGGAATGTGCTTTACATGCAGTCTAAACCTAGCAGGCTGTCCACACCACTGCTAGATATCACTTAGCAACAGTATGCTAAGCTTTCAACAGAGAAAGGGGCTCTTCAGCCTTATTTTACCTGTGGGTGGACCTCAGGTAGCTCGGTGGGCGTGGCAGCCGCCCCCGGTCCGTCCGTCTCAGACTCCGCCTCTTCCTCATCTACCTCGTGGATGGTGGGTGTGACATCGGAGGGAGGCAGAGAAGTCTTTTTTTTCTTCCGTTTCTTTTTGCGCCTTCGGTCTGTGCTGTGCACCCTCTTGCGTAGACGCTGGGGCAGGGGCAGGTGGGTGGACAAGGGGTGGTGGGTATGATGAAATGTGTGTCTGTGATCTAAAAAGAATTTTAAAGCAAAGTCAGTTCTATTTGTGAGAAAACATTGCACACTGCTTGCGAGGCTAATAAATAAAATGCCATAGCCACCGCAGTGTTTTTTATTTCAAAGAGAACTGATACTACAAATGGTGCTGAGCTCTCCTCCAGGATTACAGCAGCGTCGTCGAGTGAAATTATTATTCTGAGCTACTTTACACATTTCAGACAAGGTGCTGTGTCTCCGTGGGAAAAACGGAAAAAAACAAAACAGAGTGCTCACTGTTTTATTTTATAACCAGTAGAGGAAAACAGCTTGTCTGCATCATTTTTTATAATGCTTCTTAAATAAATAAATAAAAAAATCAGCTGGTGCTACCTTAGATGAGAAAAAAACATGTTTACATTTTTCGAGGCACATGCTTTTCAGTCCATTAAATAAAAAATGCTGTTCTCAGATGAGATGTCCTCTCTCCTCCAACTTCCCTATTAAACATTTGAAAGAAACAACACAAACAAAAGCTGTAGAATTGAATTAACATGCAATATTGCAGAACAACACTGTTGAGTAAACATCTGCTAATCTGCTAATCGCTTGAACAGTTATCAGCCAATATACTCAGCAGACACAGCAGTTGGTTCCCTGCTCTGGATCTTGTATCTTAATATCAGTCAAACTGTGATAGACGAGGGCAAGTGCAGATTTGGTTTATAAACAGATTTATAGTGGACTGGATTACATGATGTAAAACGCAGCTGAGATTGATGGGAAGGTGATTTGTTGTAATGATATGTGTATTTTGGCATTAATTTGCTGTCTTCACATGAGGCAAGACAAGAACTGCAATGCCTATATATGAATGAATTTCACCCATCCTAATTCAGTAGTGTACTGGATTAAATCCAGTGAGTAAGTGATGCTAATGTGATGATTTGGGATATTTGATATGGGGTGTGTGAGGTGGTGTTATCACTGAAGCTACATATTTTTCAACTGCCGAGCCGCTGCATTACTATGCACAGTCAGAAACCGTAGGCACTGTTTGTTCCAAAGGGAAGGGCAATTTGGAAACATGAAGCTGTCAATGTGTGTGTGCACTTAAACTAATAGTGGCTTTTTTCTGTGAAAAATGTGGTTGAAAAATATCCCTCTTCACAGCAGCACATTGCTGAGCTTCTGTGCTGTTCCTGCATGAAATGAGCTGAACTATCCCTGTGCTTGAGGATGTAGGTACCATGTGTAGTGCCTTGCTTACACTCAAAGTCTTTCTCAGTGTAGTGTCGGCCCATCCTGTCTCCACTGGTAGAAGCAGAGTCACTGATGATATCTCCAAAGCGCTCCACAGACAGTGCTTTCTCCCAGTTCTCCTCCTCCTCCTCTTCCTCCTGTTCCTCCACAGATCCTTCCTCATCTTCCTCCTCCACCTTCACCTGGAGGAGAATGGACAGAGAGGAAACTCTTCCAATTTGTGATGGAAAATGGCAAAAAATAAAGGTGGAGGGTTACAAAATGTTGATGTATTCACACATTTATATGCTAAATCCTGTCACAATCAGTTCATAAAGAAACACAGAAGGAGCCTTAAATGCATGGAGAATAAGGTCATCTATTCATGCAGAGAGCAATCACCACTGCCATGAATTTGGACCTTGGCGATAACTTGAACTTTCTCACTCTGATTACTGTATTGTGCGTGTTAGACCAGTGAGTAATCCAATCAGACGTCCCTTTAGCATAACACAGCTTGGCTCTGACATCAGAGAGAGCAGCTGCACGAGGGGAGGATTCCTGCTAGTGATGGCCAGATGAAGCCTCATGAAGTCTTGAAGCTTTTCATCCAATTGGTTCGAAAAAAAAGGTTCATTTCTGGAGGCTTCATGTGCACACAAACCCCCCTGCTGGTCAAAACCTTTATGTCAATTCAATTATTTGTGATGGCCTCTTGGCTGTCTTACAACAGGGTCAGGATGGGAATTATCACTGCCAAGAAAAGAAATAAAAACATGTGTCTGTGTGTTTCATTCATTCATTTATCTAATATTCCGATTAATGGAGGTAATTTCAAAAACTTGTCTTGTCTTTCAGTCAATGTTTAAAAAAATCCAATAGGACACAAGATGTTTATCTAAAACTGTTGCAGTTTATGTTTTCAAAAGTTGTGCTCATGAATACTGAGATGATGGTGTCTTTATTCATTTTTTATTAAGAAACAATATCTTTTCCAATGTGCTTGGAAACGGGTGAAACTCCAAAACAAACTGTAACACGCACTTCATAAAAGACTTCCTGGATTTCTTGACACGCCCCAAAGCCTTGACACTGTACGTCCCATCACTAATTCCTGCTAAATGAAAGTAAAATGCTGATCTAGGAGGAAGAAGAACAAATAAATGTGGTGTAGTTCCAACATCAGCGCTGCATTATGTCTATTACTATCTCAACACAAGTGACTCGCTAAAGGTCTCACAGTGTATCAAGCGAGATTCCTATGTCACCTTTCATTTTATAGCAGCTCTCTTGTGATTAGCTCACTGACCTGTTGTTAGTAGTAGAGTAAAACCACACTGTGATGGCTTTAGGTTCTAAAAACAACAAATATATCCTAAATGAATCGACATTTTAAATAAAAGATAAGAAAAGTAAAATATATGCAACCTTTGAAATTATGGAACATCACATCTACTCATGTATTTTATTTTATCCACCCACACTGAAGTCAAAAACCTGTAATTACGATAGGAGAAAGGTCAACATGTATCCTGTCTAAGTAGGACACACATAATGTCTGTATTTCCTCTACCTTATGTAGGGAGGACAACAAATCAATACAACAAAGTGCTAAGCAGGAAAAACCTAATGCATGAGACAGCCCCTGGAGACAGTGGAGGCTAAAGGGAGTGTCCTGTCAGAGCTGTCTGATAGGTTGAGTCACTAGGACAAGCTGCTTTCCTCTGCCTCACATTGGTGCTGGCACAGTGAGCACTCTGGCTGCAGTTCTGTGGTCTCAGATTCCTCTGTGCCAAGGCTCCATTACTACCTAATTACCAGTGGGATGAAGGGACAGGACACGTTTAATGATCTGAGCTACCTATCTACACAAGGCAGAGGCAGATGAAGCCAGAGCGAATAGAAAAGGTAGAATTTAAAACTGAGTGAGAAGTAAAAGCTTCGTTTTCACTAGACAGCTGACTCGTTATTTAAGGTTCTCTGTGTTGCTGCAAACCAAATCAATTTTCAAATTAATTTCAACCTGCCCTCTTACATCCTCGTCTCCTTTTCTCACTCTAGAAAGCACTGCTCATCAGAGTAAGACCCTGGATTTAATAGTCCTGATGTTATGCAGGAGGGAGTAATACTCCATCTGAGGTAGATATTAGAGGCTTCTAAACATGCTTTTTGCTTTTCCTCAAGCTCCATTAGGGAAAATGACTCCATCATCTTTCATGTCAGCTTTGAAGTCATTTGGGATGAAGGGGCACAGGGGGAGGACAACCCCAGCCCAGGTGGTGAAGGCACTATGTGAATAGGAATAAGATGATATACAATGGAGTACAATGAATTTAGATGCAGTTCATTTTATAGATAGCGGCTTAGTAGCTTAAACATGAAGCAGTAGTGAGCTGTACAGTTTTGCTTCCACCTGCACTGTTAGACAGCGAGGGAGAAATGAACCTTGTTTTGTAAAATGTAAACAAAGATTTTGACATTTTTGATATTGCTTTATGTGGTTTTATACAATGGGCAGGGTTAGCATGTGGTCCAACTAACACATGAATGATTAAATTCATGTGCACAAACAGTTTTACAGAAAGAGAGGAACTCGTCATTATATTAAAAGCTGTTTTTTGTTGTTGTTTTGTTTTGTTTTTAAATCCACACTGATTTTTCTTTCCCTAAACCTTTTACATTCAGTTTTCTTGTTTCAGTTCAGGTTCTTGATGCTGTGTGAGTACAGCGCTGGGAGACTGATGGCAGGACTGTGTATCATGTAACAGCCAGTGCACGACACAGGTGAGGACAAGATACAGACAAAACAGGGACCCACTCATAACATCACTGCTCCCTCACTAAACTAATGGTCAGAAACTGCAAATGCAAACCTTTTCCTTTGTATCTGTGGAAACCACCCCCCTCCGATCATTTTTTGGAACTTTTCACGTTTTTCACAGTTCAGTTGCTAAATTTTTGACCTTATACAATGGTAAAGGGCTTCCAGCTTTTCTGAGAGTGAGAGCCAATAAGAGCTTGTTGGAAGTCAGTTTTAAGTAACTAAAGCCAGTGTTCATTTTCTGAAGCAACATGGCTCCAGTCTTTAAAATGGATCAGTGCACAACATGTTCATGCCTGGTGAGAAAAGTAACTTTTCTCTGAAGAGCTCTCTTTCATTTCTAACAGTGAATTCTGTCACATTTCCTGCTCGTGATCGGACAATACCAAACTATGAATTCTTTACAGAAATGATTGGACATGAAATCATCATGTAACTTCCCTGTCTGTGACAGTAGATATTTCAACAGTAATCTTAGTGTGACTACTTGCACTTGCTATAATAACTTCAGAAACTTCAGGAAGCTGTTATGCTCAGTACAAGACAAATTCAGACTGTATCTGTCTACTAATGTTGAAAAAAAGTCTCTGCATTGGGCTAAATTACTTTGGGCAAAGGAACAAGATTAGAGGGTTTCTGCAGGTTTCAACAGGCATAAAACTTCATGAATGTAATGGAAAACCTGTGCCAGCAGAGATATGAAGGAGAATCAAATAATTACTGACAAATTGAATTTGTTGAAGATGTCAGGTGAACATGACTTTACAGAACTGTGTGTACCCAGGAGTACTGTGTACGTGTGTATGTGTGCCCATGTGCAAGTGCTCTTATACCCAAGTGGGGACTTGCATACTAACCCCCAGGGACTTCAGTCTCTATGGGGACAAAAACTAAGGTCCCCATGAGTAGAGACTGTTTTTTTAGGGTTAGAATATGGTTAGGGGTATTTGTTATTTAGCTAGATAAATACTACATAATGCTTTAATCATGTATACATACATCATACTTTAGTCTTGTAGTTTCGTTTCAGTGCACTCAATACATCTTCACAAAAGTGTATTTAAAGCAGACCTGGTTTTTTTGTGTTTTTATTAGAATTTAAGCTATTTTAAGGCCAATAATTTAGGTTATTGAATCATTAGTTTTAGTATTGAACATATGTAGTGATAATATGATTGATAGTGATAATGAGAATCAGCAGTGACAGTAATTAACATTGGATGAAATAAATCTCTCTGAGTGAACAGAGTGGATCCTTTGACATGTTGTATAAACATGTCAAAACAAACCGTAGAGCTACAAGAACAGAAATAAATAATAAATAATAAAGTACATAATCCATTTTCATGTTGTTGTGTTGCCAACGTGGTGACTGATATCCCATAATATTTATACAGTTATAACAAATGCTGGATAAGAGCTCTCATCTCATCACAGTCTGTTCACTGTCGAGTGTTTGCACCATGAGTTAATGTCTACATCAAACACAGTGATATCCGATGCATGAAAATTAAACTACTCAGTGGCTGCTTTGGCCTCTTTTAATCAATTATGAGGGTGACGCTTCAATTAAAACGTTCCTGATTATCTGAGCCAAACTGCACTTCAGTTAAAAACTGGCTGTCTAACCTTTTCTCATGAACTGACCAACTTGTACTACAGCATGAATATTTCACCTTTAATGGCTGAGCCAGAGACATATTAAATATTTATTAGCTGCTGACTAATATGGAGGAGGGCATGTATGTGCATGTGTGTGTGCGCGTGTGTATGTGTGTTATGCATCGGCCTTGTTTGTCAGGATCAAATAGCCTCTCATCAGTGATCAGATAAACCCTCTAGACTGAGGGCAGATGTGAGTTATTTCTGTCAGGACAGGTTTAGAGTTAAAGGTTTGGATTACTGTACAACTGCTGCTGGGTGCTTTTTAAGAAAGGTTTTAATTTCTTCTGAAAAAATGCTCACTGAAACAAAGAGACTCATTGAGCATCAGCGAAGGCCACACCACCTCAGCCACTGCTCCTCCTCCTCCTTATTTTTCTTTTTTTTTACATTCTTTTTCCTTTTTGTGTGTTTTTATCATCCTTTGTCTTTGTTTTGTAGGTATACAATGATCACATAATGTTTGTTTACACAACTATGAAACTTTCCTTTTCTCTGCAGGATGAGAAATGTAAACCAAACTGGTTTAGATGTGCAGAGATGTGTAAAGCATGTGTATGTGTATGAGCAGATATCCTTCGATTAAAGGTTACATGGAAGTCTTAAAAAAAAAAGGCTTCCTAACAAGATGGATGAGCTAAGCCTGAGGGAAACATTGTAGAAAGACACAAAAAAACTGCTGGATCCTGATTCTAGTACACCATAGATGCTGCTGTGGACCTCAGCAGGCTGCTCACTACACACTCAGAGGACAGGAGGTGGACTTTTACATGGTCCACTGATACAAAAGGCATGAACAGACTCAACACACCTGACCTTGAACATATCATTGCTAAGTGCAAAGCCTCATGCTTAGTCAGGTTATAGCACTAAAGCTACACTCTGCTAAACTCAGCTGTTACATAACCCCCCTCCTGAAGGCTGTGTTGTGTCTATCTAGGCCAGTCTGACCACCTCTCTTTGATTATGTGGTCGGTAAACCAACTAGAAGAGCAGGCAGAGTTTGTCCTGAGGCAGCAATATCTGCTTTGAGAGCACTAACTTGACTGGATTTCATGCTGAAAGCAACTCTGTCACAGTTCACCTCAAGTGGCCTTAACTTCCCCACAGAAGATGTAACCTCTGTTAAGGATATGTGGATGTTCCTCTCCCAGAAACCCCGACTCAATATAAAGGTTATCAGAATCAGAATCAGAATCAGAATTACTTTATTAATCCCTTGTGGGAAATTCTTTTTGTTCCAGTGCACCCGTTTACAAAAGATTATTAAAATTGTAAAAACAAGAAGTACCATAAGTTA
>OMNW01034523.1:86394-96734 GCA_900303245.1 Selene dorsalis | reverse complement strand
CTGGGTGGATATGGACTGGGGTGGGGCTGGGGGCTCTATCAGGGTTAATAATGGCGAACAACAAAATTCAGTAATAGCTGCAGTATGCCTTGCAGCTACTTGAGCTTAAAGTGCAACTTCCAAAGTCAAGAGGAGCAAACACACACACACACACACACATACAAAATGAGAAAACAGCTTCATTAATTGACCAACATGTGCTGAAAACACACACAACAGAACAGAAATGTGTCCTGGGGACATTACAAAGTGATGAGCTTGGCTGACTTTTTTTTCTTCCTTCTCTTTGAGTATTTGCAGTGATTTTGATGTCAAATGGTGAAAAACACAAGCTTGATGACAATAAAGAAAAAGCACACATGGGAAGCATTTGGAAATAACTGCTGCTGCTATAAAAAAAAAAAAGGAAACATCTTTGCCCATTTGACAACACAGAAGCCGCATAAAAACCTGCTACAAAAAATGTTGCTTGTGGTTAGCAAACATCACAGGATCGCTTTAATACGCAGTGCATTGTGGTCCACTGACCACTGCATTTTACAGTAAAACCCCAAGCAATATATTGTCTCGTTTTAAATTTAAAGATAATCATAACAATAATCTTAATTTTAAATATCCTCCATACACACTCATCCTTACATCAAACCCCATCAAACAAGGCAGTAAATCATCATATTTAACTGAGTGCAGCATCATTAGGCTATAGGAGGTAATGGTGCAAAGACGTTGTCCTGTCTCGTCTATGGATGGATGCTGCATGAATGTGTGTGTCTTAAGTACAGAGTGCACAGTAATTGAGGGCAGGAAATTGAAGGGTCCACTTATGTAGCCAAGCATTCAGCCTATTATTTCCTTCAATCCAGTGTCACAATATGCAATGCACACAGTGGATGACACGGTCCCTACAGCGCATAATGACACATCACCTACTTAGCCAGCAGAGCCTTTTTCTCCCTGAAAACAGAGGCTAATCTGTTTCACTTGAATAAAAGCTAGAGAGCTGAGTGCTATGCAGGACATGAGCATTTTCCACAGAGCCATGTGTGATGCCTGCGTTGAGACACCAGAGGGAACAATTCGGTATTAAACACATTTCAATGCACTTCTCATTCCAGATAATCATCATGTCTTTGTGTAAGGAAATTATATCTCATTAGTCTTCGCAGGGCCATAAGATCTGGTCACACCAGTGCTTTTGAACAGCAACACTCTGTGGCTAAATCAAATCATTTTAATCAAATCTCTGCAATTAGTGGATTCACTTGAAGGGATGAAGTTGGTATGTGTTCATTTGAACTTGGGTGAACTCTGACGTACATGAGTACACGTGTGATTACTTTGACCACGTGTGGCCACATGAGGAGAGTTACGAGAGTGTCCAGGGCCACAGTGAAGCTCACCTGGGTCACATGATAACCTGTGAACAGGACATTTGTTCTGTTCACCACTAGCAAAGGTGTTGACCGTGTTGACCTTGGAGGGAATGGAGGTTAGCTTTTCGCGCTTGGCTACATGAACAAAGTAAATTGCTCATTGTCAGTACATGTCTGTTTGAAGATAGTCCTCAAAGGCACCGCTAACTTGAATTCATTTTTGTACCGAACTGCAACAACAATAATAATAATAATAAAAGAAAAGCCATTAGAAAGAGCTGAAACACATCTTTTGTTTCTGACATTTATGGTACACAAGCTGTTTCAAAGGACAGCATTTGCCTGAGGGTTAACAAAAAAAAGATGTTACAGTCTAATGCTTCCTTTCTAAATGAAACCACAGCTCCAGCTGAAGGAAAACACAGGTTGGAAAAATTCAGGCTACAGTACAGCATAAAACCTGATCCACGGCATTGTTCGCTGGCCCGTGATAAACACACGGCTTGGCAGCTGATTGGTGTGAAAATTGGGAAATGAGTGTCAGAGAATTTGTAGCTGAGAACCAAGTCCACACTGGATCAAAGATGCATTCCACAGCTGTCTGTCAAACGAGCATTTGAGGACTTGTTTTCTCACTTCATTTATCAATTCTAATCTACAAGCCATGTCCATACCATAAAAGACCTACTGTAGCGCTAAAATACTCTTTTACTGCCTCATTGAGCATGACTCCATTTACAAGCTGTTACACCCTCATTGTCCAGATATCTGTTTCCAAACATTTTTTTCTGCTTTTTTCCTTTAAAGTCAAATCTCCTCGACTTCTCTGCATTGCTTGCTTACATATATCCATGTCCCCATCTTTGAACTCTTATACCTCCTTCACTTCACAAACCCATGACCCACAATGCAAACCAGCACCACTTACAGTGTGTACTGCATTGTAATACCTTTTGCATTCATGTTGCCAATAGATTTGCTGTTTGAATACAGTCCAGATGTCACAAAAGTATGACTTCTTTGCTGCAGTTGGCAAGACAGTAGCCTTTTCTATTCTTACAACAATTTCAGATCACATCTTTGGTTTGTGCACAGGTTAAACAAGCAAGATATACACCACTGTGCTTCTTAATTTACTCTCATTGAGATCATTTACCTGATCTCACTCCTGCAGAGTGAAAAAGTATATTTTCAAAAACAAAAGACTCTTCAAAGATCTTGTAGAATTAGTAGGAATTCACAACTAAATCCAAAAGGCTTAAATAGAGAATGTATCAGTGGAATAAATAATAGTGAATCAAACAATCCCATACACAAATGTATTATATACCATGTCTGTCACTAGAGCCAGACTTTATGACCCTACTGTATATATACGTATATGTCAACAGTATAAGCATACTGTAGATCCATAACCATATATATATATATTGTATTAGCTAGACCTATATGTCAACATGTGAAATTCTTCCAAAAAAAAAAAAAAAAAACACAGAGAAAACAACTTTAAGCATTACCTAACCTGGCCCAGGGATTTCACTACTGTTCTTAATCACTCAGCTACTTGTGAGAGCCTTAGGTCTAATGAGGCAGAGCAGAAAGCCATTGCCTTTGTCAAAGGGGCCATTCAACACACTGTGGTGGATAGCTACCCTCCAGAGAAGGCTGCTGACCCAAACACAAGAGAATCTCCCCAACCACTGAGCTAATGGTTGAGCTTGAATGAGCTTGATAGAGACTGAAAACCTTAACCGGGATGGAGCCGCAGCTTTGATAGTCACCAAGTAGATTCAAACTTTTTATACCAGAAAGAATCACAAAATGTAAGAAAGACCTTAAAATAACTCCTACCTGTTGTAGGTTGATCAAAACATCTGTCTCAGGGGCATGACCTCCTGTAGCCATGTGGCCTGGCGTGCAGCCAGTAGGTGAACAGCAGATCTCTGAACAGGGTCAGATCTCTGTAAGTGAGTCTAAGTCTGTGGCTAGAATACAACCAAGAGAGACCAGGTATGCTGTTGGTGATGGGGGGGAGAGGGGTGACTGGACAACAAGTCCCAATGATGGAGGATGACAGGGTCAGCAGGGGTCAGGAGTGGGTATGGGAGTCAGGTGGGGCCAGTGATGTTGGGAGAGAGGAATAACCAGAAGAGGGAAGGATGGAAAGGAGAGGTGCAAAGCAGCAGGAGCCTGGGGGTGGGGGGTGGAGCTCAGCCTTTTTCTTTCACGGCTGGGGATCCAGGAAGCCTTTGGGGTGGCATAACCTGCAGGACAACAGACGAGAGAGGCAACATTACTAATACGACAGGAGTACATGGGCAGCAGCAAAACACATTCAAGACCATAAATGATCACTGTGTGCTGAAAAACATACACCTACCCACACACAGGTTGTAATAAATGAAATATGTTTTAATTTATTTTTCTCGAAATGAAGAGAACGATTGTTGAAATAAACTGTGAATTAGTGTGTTATGTTTATGCAAATGTATTGCACAGTATGTGAGTGGATTAGAGAATTCACTGTAATACATCAGGGTATTCATTGCTGCTTCCACCCACAAGATAATGTTTGTGCTTTTTTTGTGGTTTTTTTAGTCAATGCACACTGCAGTGCTGTTCCACCTCTCCTCTGTTTACTCTTCTTAGCACATTTGACTTCTGGTATCCACAGTAAACAATGGTAACACAACACAACAAAAGCCATTTGACATTTCGGAAGATGCACATAACCCGACTCTTTCCAAAGCCAAAATTCAGCTCAATAATAACATATTAAATCTTATTTGTAAGGCTATTCAAAAAAAAGTGTTAAGGCATTAGTCATGCAGGGTTGTGTGCCAGGAAATAGATGTTTACAAAAAAAAACTCCTCAGACTCAGGTCAGGACATTGTTGAAAGTTTCGCTTTCACACATGATCCACCCGACAAGAGACGTGTTCACACTTAGTGGAAATACCGAGTGTGCTTTAGGTGAGGGGTGGCAGCTGGGCAGAGCGTGCAGGAGGCAGGGTAGAAATGTCATCGACATGCTGGGAACACACTGCCTGTGCAGAGAAACACAGGCGTGTTCACTCTGGCTGTGACCACCAGCTACATACATCTCCAGAGTTTGCAGGTTACTAGAATACTGGATTTCTCCTGAGTATAAATTAATTCCTGAATCATAGTGTCACTGTCTCCATTTGCAGATGTTACAGTAAAATAGAGTAAAATAATACATTTATATTTTTTTCCTGCCTATATCACACTTGTATTCAGCCAGGACAGAGGCAGCTGCTGTGAAAAGCATCATTTCTCTGTCTATCTGTCACAAAAACCTGTGTGTCATGTGTGAAACACTTCATTTCTAGATGAGATGCCACGCTCACACAACACAGACCTTACGCTGAATTTTGCGGACGATGACCAGCTCTTCTCACACATCAGCACAATCATTGCACGAGACGCTGCAGACTTTATGGATTGGAAAGGATAAAGTCTGTTTAATGTCTGGTTTAACTGACTGATACATTTGTATTCAAACATACTGCACAGCTCAGGGTTGCATGTGTCACAGCAGCTGATGTCTTCAACAGTCTCCGCTGCCTGGTAACATTTCGTAAAAGCTTGTTTTTACAAAATGCTTTTTGTACGGCTTAAATGAAAAAGCATAAGAGTCGTTGCAGGTTCTGCTATATAGATTATGTCGCCTTTAGACTGAGCCAGACTGGCTGCTTCCTCCTGTCTCCAGTCTGAGCTCACTGGCTGCTGGCTACAGCTTCACATTTACCATAGGTATTAAGAGTGGTATTAAGGGTATCATTTAACTGGATTCAAGCAGCTTTAAACACTATAACAGTACAGTAAGACGAACATGTAGCCAGCCTCTTTATGGAAATCTTTATTATTTTATAGTTTACTGTAATCTCATTCTATGTCTTTACTTTGCATTCTTTTCCAGTAACACACCCAGCTTCAGGCATTATCACACTCTTCTTAATTCTCAGTTTAATTTGAAATCCAGAGAAGCCCATCTGCATGTAAATAAACTTAGGTCCACTTAATTATCCTGATGATGCCAAAATAAATGCTGCTACTGTTTTAACGTGCAGGAAGACAGGTGCCTCTTAACATGCCACAGATTGTTGGTCTGTTCATTGTAGGCAGCATAGGAGCAGGACAATACAATTTCCATATTCTACCTCACTTCAACTTTGTCTTAGTCTCCAAATTTTTCTAATAATTTGGTTCATGTTTAAGAGGAACCAAGGTTATAATGAGCCATAAACAGATATTAGACTGGATTACGCAAACAAAGTATTTGGATATTAGGTGCTCCTCACATTAAGTAGTCATGGGAACTGATGGATTATATGTGGCCTGACAAATCCCGAGCGGGCCCACTCTGTTTGGAGCTGCTGTTTTCTCACTGTCACAGTAAGAGGCTCTACATCTGTCTCTGTTTTATTCAGCTGACTCATTCGCTCCCTCTGAGACATTTACAGCTGTCTCATAGCTCACATTATGCACAAGGCGATGCACAAATAAAAGTACGCTGTTGAGATGAGTATGTGGAGCAGTTTTTTTTTTGTTTTGTTTTTTTTTTTGAAGGGGGGGGCAATCTCTTCAACACTTAGGCCATTATTGTTACAATATGGCACTATTACACTGTGTTGCAACTCCAAGAACAAGCTACATTGCAAGGGTCTAGTTAGTCACCACCATACTGAGCTCTTCAGAAGATTTACAACAACACTTTCAGCCAAAATAAATGAATGTAAAAGGGCCTGCAGCAAAGGCTTGGGAACCGTGCATAGTTAGCACATAGTAGCCCCCCCTTTGGAATCACAGTGTGTAAACAGTAAAGAGCTTGTCTGATACCTTGGTCAAAGTTATCTGAGAGCTCAAGTCTCCTGGGGTTCCCATTCTTTTGCAGGCTGCTGCTTTGTTTCCCTTTTTCACTCTAAAACTGTAGAAAACAGAAAGAATACACTGATATTGCTTAAAATATTGTAAAAGAGTGTTTCATGTTTAACTTAATGACTTTTGGAGTTCACTTCATCTTCCACTTACTTAACTGTTCACAACAGAAATTATGACCAGGGGTGCCCAAACTTTTGCACTGCTGTGATGTGGGGTGATAGACAAGCTATGTCTCCTCCTGACTTTCCACATATCACATATGCTGATATGGGTGATATAGGAAAATATACACGATTACTTCATAAATAGTATTTACTGGCTCTCTTTCTCTCTCTCTCTCATGCTGTGTACACCTGATAGGAGCTGCACTTCTTCTGTAACAATGTCCTGTCTAAAGCTTCTCAAACGTACCACAAACCTTGCACAGAGATGATGAATCAGTGTAATGTACTTGTTCACTGGCTGCTGCTGCCTCTTGGGCATTGATAAGCAAGTGGAGTTTCCGCACATGTCTGCATTTTCACACAGTGTGTGTAATAACTGATCTCAGAACAGTGGAAGTCAAGTCAAGGACAAAAGAGGCAGCTACACTCTCCATTTGCCGAGTTCAAGCTCTTAACGGGATGTGGTCACACCCATGAAAATGACAGAAATAGAACAGCATCTGAAATTCAGGCTACCTTTCAGAGACAGTACTCTGCTGCTGCCACAAGTGGCCAGTAAATTGATGAACTTGATGAATGCACACAGGCACCAAGCATGAGGTATCAGATGTAAGGAGAGATGCCACTCCCTCTTTGCTATTCGATTCAAGTCTATTTTTAGCATTAACTTTAACTTGCTTGTCCTGATGACACCACACTGGTGCACTGATAACTCAATAAACAGCATTTAAATGCAGCTCAGCCTGCACTTCCACAGTTTCTCACCTTTATACTTATTACTGTTTGTGCTGTTTAGATGTGCTAAAGGAAAATACAGTGTGGCTCCATCATGCTTGTACACAGTGGTAAGGTGTCATACTGACAACCCCCTGTGATTCATTAATAAACTACCACTTCACACCTGAATAATTCAAGTTTTCCTATAAATCAGTTCTTCTTTGCTGTTCTAAAACAATAATTTATATATGTGTTTTGTTTTTGGTTTTTTTTGCAGTGTAGATGGATTTGTATTTATTACTAAATTCATTTTTTTAATGATTGACAGTCATTTTAGATAAGAAAACAATTACGGCGCATGATTATGTAGTCATGGCAGCAGTTATATCACATCCAGGGTTTGTAACATTAGTAACAAGTAGTACTTACTATACATATCTATACATATACATATATATATGCCAATACCTGTAGCACGCAGCACTCTGTAAATGTCTTTTATTTTATTTGGCTGACAGGCCCGCTGATACTAATCTGACTTTTTGCTGTGCATTGTAGCGATTTCCATTTAGCACGTTTTACACTCCACCTCTCTCTGCTCAGTGACACTGAGCTTCAATCCAAAATATCTCCATATAAGAGGCCAGGTCAGGCTCTCTCAGCATACAGTCCAACGTCAGCCTGTTCGTTGGCATCCAGTCACACCTGGTTTGCACAAAACACAGTCATGTGACCACATTGCACATGCACATGATTCACTGCATTACCAGAGGCTGATTGGTCATGATTGGTCCGGGTGTACACAACGGGAACACAGACATAGAATGCTGTCATGTTCATAGACGCATATTTTTGAATTTTATTTTTATATAACCACACAAGCTGACGTCACATTTGCGTCGACCACTTCACTCATTACTACACTGATATCAAATGTTCCAACCCCCCCACCTCCCCAGACCCGCTGTGTAATCAGAGAGCTCTGAATGGCTCACCCTTTGAATGTGTGAAGGGGACACTAACATGCATTAGTGACAGGCATTAATAGTGTTATACGGTGGGGGGCAGGAGCTGCAGAGGAATGTCAACGCGTAAGAAAAAAAAAAGAAGGAACACAAATCTTCTCGTGACTGATGAGGCAACAAAACAAATGATGAGCGTGGCTCAGGACAGACCCACTTAACATAATGAAACACATGTTTTACTGTGCATATGAAATATATGTCCAACACGCATGGTCATGATAGGAAAGGACAGGGCATACACACTTACACATCAGCAAACAGCTGGATCGTAAAAAAAAAAAAACAACATCAAATACATGATGACGGCAAATTTTACTGATAGCAGCAAAAATAATTCACAAAACAACAGACTGGAACATGAGAGCTAATGACTGTGACTAACTCTTGTGATTATCACACTGCTTGGAAGAAAAGGGAGTCAGAGAGATGTCTGTATTGATGGACATTTGATTTCATCGGTGACTCATGACCAAGCAAGTGGCTTTAAATAGCTGCTTTAGGGCTTTTTTTTCCTGCAAGTTCGATCTCCCTTGACCAAATTACACGCTTCCTTGACCATGTCAGCAATGATTAAATCTATTTCAGCTTTGAATTAAATACGCTGGTTGTTCAGGTGGAGTCACTATGAGGTGTGTAAGTAATAAAATATAACATGACACAATCATGCACTAGTTCTGAAACAGCATTAGCTCCCAAGATGGAATGTTTATTTATTCCAGTTTTTGTATTGTATACTTTGAGTATTCCTGCTTTACAGAGCTCAGTGGCAGCACCAGAGATTATTGGGGGACCTACTTGTTTATAGGGGGTCATTTATCATTGAAAACAAAAGCATGACCATGACCATCTATCTATCCATCTATCTATCTATCTATCTATCTATCTATCTATCTATCTATCTATCTATCTATCTATCTATCTATCTATCTATCTATCTATCTATCTATCTATCTATCTATCTATCTATCTATCTATACTTGCAGTTCATGTTGACTGTCCCAGAATTTGGATCATGTTGTTTTTTATTGTAAGCATGACAACACATATTTTCTAATTTTAACTGAACAAAACATGACTGTTCCCGAAGCTGAAGTGTATGTTTATTAGTGTCACCATTATGACAAAGGTCTGGTACGCCTGCAGCCACAGGGGCACTATTTCAGGAGAGGTATTCTAATGAGTTATATCAGAGTGTAGGGATAAACAACATCTATGAAACAACCTCTAAGGACTTCTTGGACACGTCATATCAGCTATCATTAATGTTAAAATGAATTCTGCTGGAGGCCAAAGTTAAGCTTGGCTTCTGCTTCATGTGATCTCTGCACACTGCTATTGGCCAAAGATAGTTTGTGAAGGAAGAACCACCACTCTGTAACACTTGCTAAAATATTTCTTCAATTCCAACAAATCCAACAGAATGAGACTTTTTACTTGCAAGGAATCAAATCATGTCCCAACTTCTATCCTATCGTAAGCATTTAAAAAAATATATGATTTTTATGTGTATAGTAATCACTGAATATGAAAATTCATAAATATTTTAATTTTAAAATTGTGCTATTCTCTGTGGGCCTACTCATATTACATTCCAGATCATTATTGTTTTGCAGCTCTGTCCTGCAGCTTGAGTCAGTGGCTGCTGCCACACAGTGTAAATTAACACACCAGGGCTGTGTTCATTAGTGCTGCATAATAAATTGAAATAAAATCAAATTTTTTCCTTTTTCTTTTTGGACACAGGTACGATGTGTCACAATGTTATTGTTATAGCACCAGAGGCATATATCACAGTTGCTTATCACAAAAGGCTTATCTACAAAAACAGTGGTTCCCAACCTTTTTTTCTTGAAGCCCTCCCTGCTTGTGTCTAAGACAAGCTGGGCTCCCCCCATCCACAACCCCTTCACAGACGCATCAAAAAAATAAAGTGATTGGTTACAAAATTTTATTTACAAAAATAAACTGCTGTAGGATTTGTTCCTATTCTTTTTGTTAACACATCATCTTGATTATCCAGTTGGGTGTGTTATTGGGATTTTTAAATTTATATATGCACAAATATAATTTTGATAACCTCTCAACCTCAGAACAGACAAAGCTCTGTGTACCCCCTGAGATCTCTGCCGCCCCCCCCCCCCCCCGGGGGCCCCCCC
>OMNW01034523.1:62046-77911 GCA_900303245.1 Selene dorsalis | reverse complement strand
GTTTATAATAAGCATGAAATCCGTTTTCCCTCCCTCTCAGGTGCTCCTGCCTCTGTTCTGTGTCTGATAATAATGGCCTGCTTCTCTGAAAATCTGCATTGAAATGTCTTATGCATCTCATCTGGCATCAGGGAGGATGACCAGGAAAAGTCAAGGCAGAACCAGCAGATGATTCAGCATGACAGCACAAAACTAAACTCCACCTCCTCCATCAATGTGAGCGGATGGGTTAAGGATTACATTTTAGATTCAAGTACAAAGACTTTGTCAAACAAAGACAGTTTATGATATTTTAGGCAGATAAAAATGTTTATTTTTTTCTGATAAGTTTTGTTTTTAATGCGTTACAGCACGCTGTAACAGCAGGTAACATCATGGTTGACAGCTGGGTTTGGCCATGTATGGACGGGACCTCAGTACCACAGCTCCACTCCCTGACATCACTGTGGAAACAGTTTTACAATTCAAATGTGTTCATTGCTTAAACTTGTGACAGAACACGTCTATTACCTACAAGTTTTGACAAAAATGTGTATGACCTGGTGTGTTATTAGTAACATGGCTTAAAACAAATGATCCCTGTCTTGTAAGTAATGGCATTAAAACATTTCCAGTTGTTAAACTGTTCTTCATGTAATATTATTTTATTTAGGGAATGAACCCAAACATGAGAAAAGCATGGTTGAAATAAAGCTCACATATCACACATCCCTTAAAAGCA
The DNA here is from genome assembly GCA_900303245.1 of Selene dorsalis. Taxonomy (NCBI): domain Eukaryota; kingdom Metazoa; phylum Chordata; class Actinopteri; order Carangiformes; family Carangidae; genus Selene; species Selene dorsalis. The sequence continues at coordinate 77,190 of OMNW01034523.1, read as the reverse complement.
CGACGCTCAGTTATTTATTGTAAAGTAAATGATGATTTGTTAAAAGTGATGCCAGTAGAGGCCTGTGCTGGAAAATGGGGCTCGGAGAAGCCTGAGCAGACATTTTGAAAGGAAGTTGGCAGCACTGAGACTGCAACTGTGCGAATGATGGAGACCATGCCCCTTGGGAGCCTGTTTCAACAGAGCTGAACATCTTAAAGGAACAGTCCAGCAGCCAGGATGATGGACTACGGTCTCAAACGTGAGTCTTAAGAATCATGTTAGAAAGTACTGAGTTAGTCTCTGATCTTCAGCTAGAAGAAAAAGCTTTGTGGTTTAAAATGAAAAGAAATCAAATAGGTTCTCATTGGGAAACAAGCCACAACAGACAGAGGACAAGCTCCCTGTGACACGTGAAGACAGGGAATGCTGTGGTGGGCCACACTATACAGGGAGTAGAACAGTAGAAGAGCAGTACCACCAATTACAACTCAGCAAACAACATCTGTGTTGCCTTCGCTCCCACAAAGACCCAAAGGGTCTGAAAGTGCAACAATAGCACAACAGAGTTCCCTGTTGTTTTGTATATCCAAGCCATTAGCAAAACTAGTCTAAACCACGTGAAACCACACAAGTCATAAAACAATGCATATACACTATCTTGATTCTTGTTTCTTCAGTTTGTTTATTTTGTGTCGCAACATTAACGTTCTCCCACACTAAAATAAAAGAGTGAACAAAACAGGACCGTCAACCGTGGAACTAATTAATGGAAAACATTACAGGCGGAACGGAAATGAGCATCAAATCATTTTAAACAACCCGTGACCCTAGTAAGGATAAGCCGTATGGAAAATGAGTGAATAATTTTAAACCAACAAACAGCTGTTATTTTCTAAACATGTAAACATGGCATTAGAACCACATACAATAATACTTACAGGTATATATTTTTCTCTCCTTTGTGGAAATAATGTCACTGCTTGGTCTTTTTCTTTCCTTTGAATGAGAACAAAATAAATAAAGCCTGTATCCTGAATGACCTGAAGCCTAAATGTTCGGTGACGTTCTGAGTGTGACCATTCTGTTCAAACGCAAAAAAGTGGTGGAAGTTACTGTCCATTGTTTTGTACAGTTAGGATTTTAACACACTGTGTGACATTGTGTACTGTATTTATAATATGTGTACTGTATGGGCCTTTAAAGGAAGAAAGAGTCAGTATTCAGTTTCAGATTGGAACGAATCTTAAACAGTGGATTCAGTATTGAGCATAACCCCAAAAAATCTGGATTCTGGACATCCCTAACTTTGTCTATATCCATAAGGTAAAGACATTGTTTTTCTAACTAATCTAAATTGCAAACATTATTTTTTCTAATGTCATGACCTTGTAGCTGCATATCTGATATCTCTGTAGCAATCACTGCATCTTGGCATGATTATACTACAGACAAGTCTGAACTAGCCGCAACCCTCAAGTGCAACACACACCACATCAAAAACAACACTCCCATTATTTTCTATGTAGAGCCGCATCTCTCATCCCAATGCTCTACTTCCAGCTAAGCTGCCTGTACTTTCTTATCCCTTGTGCCCCCCATTTGGCTCCTGTACAGCTTGTTCAACAGTATTCTCCTGCCATTGACATGCTGCAGCGCGACACTTCCTGTAGGTGATAGGGGCCACACTTTATTCTAATCGGCATTGTCATGGCGTGATGCGCCACAGTGACACCAATGTGCATTTCTGTTTAGCCTGTTTTTGTCTAACTGATCAGTGATGGAAAGACATGCTTTTTTAAAGGATGCTACATAACATAAATACTGAATTAACATCAGAAACAAACATCCAAGGTGCTAATGCAGTTCTATTCTTCTATTCTTGGAGGATTAAGTAGCTGTTGGGCTAAACTTAATACTTTTTTTTTCTGTGCCAAGCGGTGAATTTCATCTAAAAGTTATATGTTCCTTTAAAGTGCTCGTTGTATCTTTAAAGTATCTCTTCAAGTGCACTGCAGACATGCAAAAGTAACATTTGCTGACCTATGTGTATTTTATGGGTGAACCCAAATTGTAGGGGACACTGATGAGAAATGCTGGATGCTACTTAAAAGTGCAACATCTTGCCCACATGTGAGCCATACATCAGGATGTGTGCTGGATTTTGACAGTCTTTATTGGGAGGGCAGTATAAATACTAACTCCTGCGTAAACACAAACCCAGACACATCTACATAGAGGAAAACATGGCCAGCTGCCTGAAATGAACTGTGTAAACAGTGTCAAACAACCCCCACCCCCACCCCTCCCTAAATTTTGTGTACCATGGCGTGGCACACAGGGCATACAGACCTGAACAAAATTGTTGGTATTCTTCTATAAAAGAAAGAAAAAGTCACTGAAACAACTTGAAACTGACAAAGGTAATAATAAATAAAACATTTTGTGTGTGTGGGTGTTTTCCGCTGTGTGTCTTGGGCCATTATCCTATTGGAGGACCCCTGACCTGCCTCCTAGACTGGGCTTTCTGACTCCTTAATTATTACTGCCACTGCTTCAAAATCATGTCGAGGTAGACGCACAATAATAATCTACCAGTTACCATTACTTTTCACCCTAAATAATAAACCTGCTAAAGTGTCTCAAGCCACTGGGTGGCATTCAGTTTAACAATAAACGTCACTTACCACTTGTCCTTTTTTGTTTATAATCAGCACTCAGGTTCTCACTACACGCTGTTCTGTTTTTTCGTTGATTTCTGTTGGTTAATTTTTTACATAATTTTTTATCTATTATTACTTTTGTCAGTTTTAAGTTTTTTCAGTGCCTGTTGTGGGTTTTTCTTTCTTTAACGGAGGGGTACCAACAACTTTGTCCATGTCTGTATGTCCCCATGTCAAGTCACCCTTTTCATGCAGAACACCAGACCTCTAAATTTGTAAGTTAACCTTGTGTGTCCACTATGTTAACTGGGGAGGAAAGTTACAAGAACAACTTTATAGCATAAACTATATTTGATATCACTGATATCATTTGCTTAGGGAAAAAATGTTCTGATCTTCATTATTGTGTTGTACACACTGTGACATTTGTACACACTTGATATTTAGTGTTCAGGTGTCATGGTGTCCTGAGCAGAAAAACATGGTCAGATGACCAATTGTCACTGTCTTGTTAAACTGTACACACCTGGTGTTGGCATTGGTTGAACAGCCAAAGCTTTAATGCTTAAAATACAGCAACTATTACACATGTACAGCTCTGCTCTACTTTTGAAATTAACAAAATAGGGTGCAACAAAATCAAAAAAATATAGTCCACTTGACTTCAGCATTTCAGCTCAGTGTTGTGTGTATTTGTCCTTTGCCAATGTCCACTACGATTGATTCAACTACTACTACCCAGGTAGGTGAATAGTGTATGTGTCTTGACCTGTGCTCACATTGTGTGACTGAGGTGATCTGAAGTCTTCCTGGGAAGGTTCTGCTGCTGGCCACTCCGCCATCTCGCTCTTCAGATTTCTCTGACAGTTCACCAGAGTGATAAAGAAGAACAACCTACACAAAAAGTGCAGAGTTGTAGGGTTATCTGATTCTGTTTCAGTTTCTACATCAGATCTCACGAAATCATGAATTAGATATAAATTACCGTATGCTGCCTACTACTACTACTTTAATCAACAGTGACATACTATCCAAATGATCATATAAGTGAGCTAACATTAGCATCTCGTCCTCGCAATTAGCATCTCGCGCTCGCGATTAGCCTTAGCTTAGATGCTAGCGCCTTTTTAAAAGATTAAACAATGATACAGTGCCCCTCAACATAATGACAGGTCACTGAAAAAAATCACATAATTAAATTCGTCTGTTTAACACCAAGTTAGCTGAAGTTAATAGCAAATTTTGCTCCAAAGCAGCTAGCAAACAGCTAGCTAACATAACTTGCTGACTCACCAGTTTCACCACCATGAATATCTTATAAGGCAGGTGTCCTCCTCAGGCTCACAGCTTGTCAGGAAGTAGGCTGGGTCAAATCAAATGGGCTGCTGACGTCTGCCCGCGGACATCTGCTACTTTCAAATATACTCTTTGCTATTGGTGACTTCCTACTGTGCTGACAGGAAGTGACGTCGCACCAAGGTGCGCAGTTAACGCGATATCAGGTGTAGAACACGATGCTTCCTGAATACCACTATTCAATAGATATCTTTATTGTCTTGGCCTTGTGTTGTACATGGGTTACACGAGCTTTCAGAGACAATACCCAGCTGCAACCACAAGGAGGCAGTGATTTACATAATGAGTATTAGGTATCAGGTCCTTGTGTGATATAATGCTATTCCTATTGCATCCACTCAGGTACTGCTGTAAACGATGTCTGCTTTTAGCTTTAGGACTAAGGCAGTTTTCATGCTCTCCCCATACATGCATGTGCATATTAGCATGAATGGTTAATCGTCTAAGCCCAGAGGTCTTGAGTGTACCCCGCCTTCCTCCACTGTGATCCGGGATTGGACAGTCAGTATTTGTCTTGTTTGCCCTGATGTGAGATCTAATCACACCAGATATTCAACATTGTGTTTGCATTAAATAAAAACTTGAAGAACCGACAAAAGTTAGGTTCTGGAAAATAATTGAAAGTAGTCAAAAGTAAGGATTACTTTCCACTGATAAAGTAAACAAAGTAGTTACAATTATACATTTTTATGGTTTTATTAGTAATCTGTAATCTAAACAGTGGACCACTGCGGAAATTGGGAAATGTGAGAGACGACATACATGCTCTAACATTAAAATGCTGCCAGCTCCTAAACTTAAGTTCTTACATATGCACACATTCCACTCCAGCAGCTCTGTTGCTGCTACATGTGTGTCCACTGAGCCTTTGTACCATCAACTACTCCAGGGAATGTGACTCAGCAGCTAACCACAACTTTATAGGGGGCAAACTGATTCAACTCTCACCAGACTGGGGGAGTTCAACCCCCAGCCTTCTCTGCATCTCCAGGAAACAAGCATAATTAACTAAGCCTTTCCAGTCTAATGTGGCGAACAGATCTGAGCGCTGAGGTCATCGTCGAGCGTTTTTCTCAGACAGGCTTCCTTCTTTCTCCGTGGATCTTCCTTCTCCCTGTGTGTGTGAGATTTACCAAATTAAGCATGGTATGTATTTATAAAAAATGGCAGCATTATGATTCATACATCAATTTTATTCAAAAAGTAAAGTTTCTGATGTCATGACAAATAATATCAAGTATGCAAAGCAAATGACACAAAATCAAATACAGCGTCAGCATATAGGAGGATTATTACTGGCAGGCTAAAGTGGGCAGTAACATAATCCAGCTCCTGTATGTTGGAAGGAATTTTTTCTAAATGCACTCTTTCTAAATTTGAGACCCACTGTGCCTGTAAAGGGATCAAATCAGAACAATGTAATATGATCCACCGAGGAAAAAAAAAAAGAATTTCCAGAGCACAATTTGAGGGGATGGGAACACGTTCTTACTGTACGACTCCAGACCCAACAAAGGTCAGATACACTCAGATGACTGTCTAAACTTATCAAAGGAACAGTGGACAGAGGACTAAAGCGAAAGTCTGCCCTCAGATATAATGAGGTGCACATAGCAAACCGGTTTCAAACAATGGGAGGCAGAAGGACTTTTCCAGTGAAATAGCCAGCCGGGAGGTTGTTGGCCTTGTAAACCATGAAGGATGTGCTAATTGCTGAATTGTGATTTTCATATGCACTGAATGTGAGCCACAGTCTTACAGCAGTCTCAGTACTGAATTTTCAAGCTGTGCCGTTCTGTCTTATACACACACACACAAACATATATGCCATTTTACATATTACCTATTCTATAATTAGTAGACTCAAACACACTGTATCCCAAAATATGTCAGTGATCAAAATGAGATATTTTACATCTATTTTTCTTTCATTTTCATTAAGAGTACTCTTGGAACTGTAGCTTTAAGGATGCCTGACAGTATAATATGTGAATAACAATATATTCACCTGGTTTGAGTTCTTCTTCCTCTATGCAGTGCTTATATGGGTTAAAAAAAATCAAAATGTATTTGTTTTTTTATGACTGCACCATTTTATCAAATGGAAATATTCGTCATGTCTTGTCTATCATTTTTTTCACAGTTCCAAAATCCAGCCAGACATATTTGGTGTCTTTGGACACTATGGGAATAATAAAGTTCTGGGGTTTGAACAACTGTTGGCTGTACAATGTGAGCGTGTAATGACAGTGGAACTGAAGGGGATAAGGCTGAGCTGTATTTGCACAGGGGCTTCTTGCATAAACACATGGAGGGCTGCACTATGGTGCAGTGGTTAGCACTATCACCTCTCAGCAAAAATGTTCGATCCCTGGGCCACCTGAGTATGTGAGGCTGCATGTTCTTCCTGAGTCTGTGTCCTCTCTGAGGGTTCTCTGGCCTTCCCCCTCAGTCCAAACAGGACAGCCCGGAGAGACGGCAACGGGGTAGTGAGGGTTAGCAACCCGATATGCATCTTCTGAGAGGAAGAACCCACATTCACAAGCTACATATCGACTGACGGAGAAATACCCCCAGGGATCCACAAGAGGGTGGAGGATGAGGATCCCACTCAGACAGACCAAAGGACAACAACACACAGCAATGGAAAAATGACGAGGAGTGCACAATGCTTTTGTGGCAAAGTGTGCAAAAACCCACGTGGCCTGAAAATCCACCATGTCCACCACCGGTCGCCAGGGCTACTTCCTCTGGCCTGCTAGCGAGAGCACAAGACTGGGAGTTGAGAGTTGACCTGGGGAAACAACTGAAATTCCCAGAAACTGCGGCCACTACAGCACTGCGGCCAGACTTGCTACTCACCTCAAAAGCCTCCATACAGATCTCCTGGAACACACTGTCCCCTGGGAGGACTGCATGGAGGAGGCTAATGAGAGGAAGAGGGCAAGATATGCCAAACTAGTGGAGGAGTGCTGGAAGAATGGGTGGTGAGCACGGTGCAAGCCTATTGAGGTGGGATGTAGACGGTTCGCGGGCCAGTCTCTCTGCAGGGCCTACAACATGATGGGCATCACAGGGGCCAGTAAGCGAAGGGCCATCAAGGAAGTCACAGGGGCAGCAGAAGATGCCTGAAGGTAGCTGTGGATGAGAGGAGAGTCGTGGGTGAGGTAGCGCTGCCTGGACACAAGCTGGGGCCTGATCTGATCGACTCTAGCTGGGTCACCTGGGAGAGAGTGTATGATGTTCAAAAGACCCAAAACACTCCATAACCCCAGGTAACACTGAGGATGTGTCCAGGTTGCATCAAGTTGATGTATGTTACATGCCTATAAACTAACACTGAGAGTCAAGTAGATATGAAATCATAAGTTCAGAAGATACTGTGGTTTCTGGCCAAGTAAATTCACCCCAGGAGAAATGAGTCAAATGAGGAGAAAAAATCACATTTTATCATATAAATCTAATTTATCTGCATACGAGATAAAACGACTTGCTTAGCTTTTTCTTTCTTTACATGTCAGTACAAGATGAGGAAGGTGTACACCATGAATTATTGGCAAGGAAACTCAACACATCATCAATGTCTCCCAGTTAAAAGAAAAAAAGATGACAAGAGACAGAGATCAGGGCTGAGCAGAGCTGAGAATGCTCCATACCTGTACCAACTACCACCCGACATGGTTGAATAAATATCTTTCTGAAGAGCTGTCATTACTCACCCATCAGCTATTTGTAACAGTACCTGCCTGAAGTTGGCTTTCCTTCACCATCACTCAGCTCTGCAGCGAAGGCAAGTCATTCTGCTTTAAGGCCTATGTATACATCAAGGGGTGTCTGCACAGGCATGCAGGAGGCATGCTGCAAAGAACATTTAAAGGCAAACAGATACTGTTGTCATAAGAGTCAAGGGCGGCTGAAGTGATAACTTTTGTACTGTCATAGTGAACTCGTTACGGTCATGATTTATTAAAGGGCTGTGGCTCAGAAGTTTCAAATTTCCATTCTGTTTTCTCTTGTTGATAACAAATAAATAAGATTTGTTGCTTTTTGTGTTTATGGCATTTTACTTGCACAGAAGTAGCTTTAAAATCTTTTATTAAGAAATTTTTCACATAGATTTCCTAAACTTTGGTTATTTTTTTTTTCCCTCGGAGAATGAGTCTTCTTCTTCTTTCCTTTTGACTCACAGACCTCAGAGTGATAAATTACTCTGGTACATTCCAGTTTGGGCTGGAGGAGACCCCCACTCACCAGACACACAGGGGTGGTTTACCCATCTGTAGAAGCAACTGGAATATGCGAGCCATGATGTTTTTTTCCCCCTCTCGGCTGTGGAAAGAAAAGGCTCACACACCATCCTAATAAAAGTGTGACATCACCAGAGTACATGCATTTGTTTTATACCTAGTGATTATCCCTGTGTAGTGGACTATAACTTTCTCATAAGAAAATAGGCTTAAGTCTCTTTGCAACGCTCTCTGTCTACTTTTCATGTATCTTAAACTGTTCAATTTCATTTTGATCTCATGTCAATAGACTTTATATGTATGTATGTACATATCCTCCAGGCAACCAATGAAAATGAAGAGGACGGTTGTTATCAAATGAAAAACTGTATAGCCTGAGGTCTTCTTACTACATTTCAAGGCAATTTCCCGTATTCACATTCTCAGGGAATATAGGGTTCTTTTGACCTCATCCTCAGTACACTGTAAGGGGAGATGGCTCAAGATCACTCCAGCCTTCTGAGGCCTGGATGTTTCTGCCTCTGTATGCAGAACTTCTCCCCAGATTGTGGTCACACGGGCTTGGATGAATACTGCTTTTGCTATTACACCAAATTCTCCTAATTAGACCAATGCTCTGTGCAATAGTATGGCTTAAAATTGAAGTGAAAGGTTCAAGTAGCTCATATTGCTGAGATGAAATGGAATGTATGATCATGCAAAACCAGTTCTGATGGTTTAAGAGGGCGGTTCCCACCATTTAATAAGTCACGGATGTCTTATTATTATTATTATCACTTCATTGTGATTAGGTGGTGGAGGTGGGGTGAGGCGGGGGCAGCAGCCGGATTTTACTGGCAACCCACAGAAGAAAAAGCCAAAATGGATTTGAACCTTTGAATCTTTTCTGCTCTGTCTAAATCTTTCTATATATCTTGAATAAATAAATATGTCCTTGGAAAAAAAAAAACACAATTCATGACAGTTTCTGAGTTAAAAGGAGAGAACAGTTTGATATTTGGGTTTAGTTACGCTGTGGAGAAGAGTTTGGAAGAAACTGCACATAGAGAAAAACACAGACAAGTATGATACAGGAGTGATTTGAAGGTTCTTGGTAAATGTTGCCATACTTTTTTTGCAATGGACCTGTTCCCCATTGGAGTCCAGTCTGACTGTTGTCAATACAGTGTATGTTCTAATGGGCCTTAGCTCTTGGTAGTGACCAGTGGACCCAGAGGGATCCAGAGGGAGCTGGATGCAGAGTCGCTCCTCCTTCACAGTGACAGAAGTTAGGTATGGCATCTGATGAGATGGAGGAGGAGCTAGAGGAAGTACTAAGGCCAAGTCATCCAGGCAACACTGTCTAGCAGAGTCACTTTAGCATATTTCAAGTAAGTTAGAACTACACACTAAACAAATCAACCTTAAAAGACAGGGTTAAAGCTGTTTTCAACTAGGATGTCCTTCACTGGGAGTGTTGTATCATACAAACAGCCACATGAATTTAGCCCTACAGTGATTGAGGGGTGAAAGGTGGACTAGAAATGATACCTGAAAATAGTACAGCTAAAGCAAATAATCTGAATAAGAAATACACAAAATAGTACAATTATATACACCATGATATGTCTGCTGATGAAATACTGAAGATGATATTACCAAAGCCAAAAACTGAGTCTTGAAATGGGTCTGGACTTCTGTAACTTTGTGAGGTCACAACAAAACAGTCACCACTCTCAGCCATGCCCCAAACCCTGCCCACGTAGACCCACCATCCATCATTTAGAGGCTCACAGCTTCCTTTCTCCTCATTGGCTCCACTGACCTGTTATTATTAGAGCTCCAGAGAAAGGAGAGAAGAGGTGTAAAACCACACTGAGATGGTGTTTGGTTCTTAAAACCACAAGTATCTCTTTTTATGGATCAACATGTCAAATAAAACACAGGGAAAGTCTATCATTTGGGACCTTTAAAACATTGTTTGTTTTAAAATTTCAATCTTATAAGTTTACTTTAAAAACTGGCCTGAGGACATTTAAATGCCTTGATGAGCACTCCTTAAAGCCATCTTATATGACCATTTGAGTGCCTCTTAACCTGAAAATGGTGATCTGAAGGAGATCTTTGTTGGAGGTGAAGTCAGAGACTTTATCTAATCTGCTCATACCCTCATGTCTGTCATTGAATTAGCTCTGTCTCATGGATGAGGCCTCAATGCCTGGGGGACATAGTGTGTCAGATTACACTGAAAAAGTATGAACTCAAGTATTTCTTCATCTGTTCAAGACTAGTTGAAGGCCTCCATCAAACACCAGCACAGCGCATACAACAAACAGCCAAGCTGCCTGCCAGTTTCCACACAGTTTGACAACTGTGCTGCAAACCCTGAGGCCATGCAAAGTGCTTTAAGCGTGAATAGAGCCTTTGCTGCACTAACAAACACTCAAGTTCAGTCCTGTTCAATGTAAAATTCTTTTACTGTAGTAGGATACTTTGGCTGTAAAACTTAAGCCAGGGCAAGTTCTGATTTAACTCCTGATATTTCTTAACCTTGTGTGGAAATTTTGCAAAGGGAAACTTTGGGAAGTCATGAAAAATCACCATGATTAATTCTCTGTGAACCATAAAAATCCACAGAAGATTTCATGGAAATCCAAAGAGTAGCCCTCAAGATATCCTAACATAACTGGCTAAAAATGTCATCTTCATGGTGGAATTAAAAAAGGCACAGGAATTAATTACAAAGGGCCCTTGAGCAAATTACATGGGAATCCATCCTCTGGTTTCTGTTTCCTCAACAATTCTCTTTTCTTAACCATAACCGGCTTTCAGTCACACAGTGTTCATGATAAGCCCAAATCAGTGGGTTTTTGCCACCTTATCCACCCAGACGGAACAGGTTTTGTAAAAGGATGACATGCCTTAAACAATATGAGTGTTGTTATTGCTGGATTCTGAAAAAAAGCTTTTGTTTGGTTCAAATGGCTGCATTTATTCCTTGTCTTGGAAAGATATGGCTTTGGCCCTATGTGTATGCAGTGCACTTTATTTTGAACCACTTGCTTGTGTTAAAACAAAGGAAATGTTGTTTTCGCCCTTTGAGGTAAGACAATCATGGGAGTGTTTGTGTCTAGTATCAATGTTGTATTGTTACCATGTAATCTGTTCAGATCCCAGGAAGAGTAGCAGAAACTAATGGAGATTAACAAATTAACAAATAAACAAACAAGGCAAGGATGCCCAGTATAACCAATAATTTTTGTCCTGGCATTGGAACCAGGAGATAACCATCAAATCAACAGTATTAATATGGATATGACTTTAAAATCAGTTTATTTGCAGATGATATTTCATTATTTGTCAAATCCTGCAAACTCAGTATGACACTTGCTTAAGCTTAAAAATGTGTTTGGGGAATTTCAAGGATCTAAAGTCAACTGGAACAAGAGCAAAGCATCCCCCCTCAACTATTTCACCTTCCCTAAATGTATTGATGCAACCCACATAGTGTGGAAGAAGTGGGTGAAATATCTTGGCATCAATATAGTTTCCCTTATTGAGCAAATTTCTGATTCTGAGATTAAATTGATTAAAAATATCAAATAATTCTTTAAAAGGTGGATAACACCTGCACCTCTGCTGTCCTTTTGGGAACAGCAGAGGTGCAAAATCATGTGATCACGAAAGTCAGCAGGCTTGAATGTCTGGAGACCATGAATGTTCATACATAATTTTATGGCATCTGACAGTCAAATTAACTGATTGAATGTCTAAAAAAGGAGATGAATAGACATAAAAAGAATTCAACTGGCAGCACAAACCTGTAGAGGAACTTCCACAACACTTACATAGTATAGTCAAAATTAAGATATAGTCCTCGTAAAGGTCATTCATGCCTGATCCCAGTGGGCAGTCCACACAGCTCTCATGGTTTTGGCTCTTTAAGTTATTGAATAGTCATCATAATTTCCCAGTTGGCTGCATCTTGCCTTTCTGTCAGACACTAAGATCCTCTGACTCGCCATGATCTCATGGGAACTCCATCTGCTGAGGCAAACCACTCTTTGAAAAAAAAAAGAAACCTCTTTGTGAGCTGTCTCACATCATAACTGAGATAGAAACAAAAATTGAACAGTAATGTGAAACTGACTAATAATATAAATAATAATAGACTATATAATAAAAATCATTTTGTTTTTTGGACCAGAGCTGTTTATTCTCTTCTATTTCATATAATCCATTAGGAAAGCATCTGCAGCTGTATGTTTGTAAACCAAACCTGGTGATAATCACATACAGACAGGTCGAAGTTTAAAAGAACCCCTGCAATGCCCCAAATGACATAAGTTATTCTACCGTGAGAATATTGTATCATAAATATCAACTCTAATACTGAAAAGCGTTGCGTTTCTGCCCACCATTTTCCCCCTCTTGTGCCTCTCAACTCCTCTGTCTGGAAAGTAAACAAATGTCTGAGTCCGGCACTCAAAGGCAGGACTTCCATCCCCCTCAAAGATAGCTGGCCAATGACTCATGCTCACTCGCCTCAGTCCTCCTCATATTTTCCACAAGGTGCAAATCATTTCCCCACAACCATGTAAAACCAAATGTACATGTGGTTAGACATCAGGCCACTCTGAAACCATTATACCACTCCATGCGCTCTGGTTGTTCCAGTGCTCTGGTTGCTCCAGCTAACTTAAAGAATAGCTGAAGCCATTCAGGTTCGGTGCATCCTTCCATCCTATTTGAAGCTAGTTTTAAAAGAATAAGACCATTAAGCCTACATTTGCAGGCAGGGATTAATTATGTATGTCAGTTACTCATGTGTGTCACTGTATCAGGTTATACAGAAATATTCACTCTCAGGAAACGCTTCTAATCCACTGTGAAGACAGCAGTTGGGTTTCTTCTTCATCTTTGAAGAAGTGTAACATAATTCCATATGCATACTGGGCAATGTAAGTCTTTTTTCCATAGAACTCTCCAGTTAAGTGAATTCATGTTTTGCTCAAATCAGATCTCCTGCTCACGTCCCGTTGTGGCCTTCCCCCATTACCCAGGAAATCTCTTCACACATTACCTATTATCTACCTCAGTGGAGGAGCTTGTCTGTGACTGTGACTGATGACTGTTGTGTTGTGGCTTTGTTTCCTCATTCATCATCCGACATTCCTATCAGACCTTCTCAAACAGAGGTGGTGCGTGGTGACTTGTTCTGATAGCTCATCAGCTGGGACTGGGAGTTTTCAATGCCATTTTGAAGTTAGCACTATTGCTGTCAGGACACATGGGCAGTGGAAGGTTAAACAGGCACATCCACTTGGCTTGTTCAGCGACTTCTGGGTGAGACCTACAAGAAGATAAACAACACTGCTTTTTCTCTTCCAGTCTTTTCAAACTCACAGCTTTCTTACTCAGCTCAGCTATGCTTCAGTGCTAATAAAGACAGCGTTATCTAGTGAAAAAGCTCTGATAAATTCACTGTGTGACACAGTCAGCCACAAGCTGCAGTACCTAGCAAGGTAAACCAATATTTTGGTGTTTGAGGGAAACCAAAACAGAGCCAGAAGGTGAGCACAAAGTCTATGTGTTCATCAGTTGGCCAGAAATACATCCGCGACGAAATAGCAACGTTGCTCTGTGATGGGTTGATGTATTAAAAAAGGAACCTGGCGACTGCTGTAAAGTCATAGTTTTATAAGTGTTAGCTTGATCCACTGCTCCTCTGTTGGCCAAGAATCTATTAATGAGATGTGGGATTCAGCAAGGAAAAAAGGGAAAGTACTCTGAGACTGCCAATTGGAAAAAGGAAACAAAAAACAACTAATCTAAATGTATTATACTGACTCATAGATTTGACGTGAAGCATGAATTGTAAATAATTCATTTTAACTGAACCGTCCAACAGATCTAACTCTGCAGTTTCCTACAGCTTTACAGAGGATTTTCAGTGAATGAATTTCATACAATGACAGATGTGTTCTGAAGTGCCTCAGAAATATCTGTTTCAACTGTAGCCTATCCATTTTGTAAAGTTGTCTGAAACTCCAGAATTTACAAATGTATTATAATAAATCAACGCATAGCATGTGAAATGACTTCACTTAACTTGAAACGCTCATTTTTAATTAAACGATTCTCCTTCATTCACGTCGGTGATTAATTTCCTCTGAATTACAATGAATTGACAGAATGTGAAACAGAAAGTGCAGACACAGTGCTTGGTGATTCACTCAATGTAGTGTGTTTTTCTCAGGATGTGGTGCCCTTGTACCAGGAGTTCACTAGGAAGACAGAGGAAACAATTCATTCCTCTTTGGGGTAAAGGAAGTTGACCCTGGGTTCACTGCAGCATACGCTGTTAACATGTGGGCACCCAGGAGGGCCCCCGGTGTACGTTACAAACTTTCCTTCACTTATAGTTGACGGAAATGTGCTTCATGCTAAAAAAAACACACATACTGCTGCAGACCAGATGGCTCTTGGATTACACGATCAAAGAAGCTAATTAAGGCGAGAATTGTTAAGTCCTCAATTTCAGGATCTAGCAGGCCACAAGAGGGGAGAGGAACACTGGAAAGACTTTAGTGAAAGCACAAATGCAATGGTAAATATATTTTTCAAATGAGAGCAATTCTACATCTTTAGAAATGCATAATTTATTAGGCCCTTGTTTGTAATGTCTGATTGACACTACAGTTAAGATAATATATAATCATTTCTACTTTCTAGTTTCTCTAGAGCAGATTTATAATAAAAAGCAAAATAAGAAATATCCAGCTTAGCCCTGACAAAGTTTGTTTATGTTGGACATTTTGTTCCCTGGACGTGCATTGCTCTCTGTTAAGAGAATCAGATTTTCTTGTTTCAAGTTGTCTCTTGTTATTATCTCTTTTTTTATTGGCCTCAAATGTCTT
>OMNW01034523.1:45343-61989 GCA_900303245.1 Selene dorsalis | reverse complement strand
AGATGATCCAGAATCGTGAAACTACATGTTAGGAAAAGGGGGAAGTCATCACAGTCTTGGCAGGCAGAGGCTGAGTCTAAGTTTTGTGTGGAGGGTGGGTTTGTTGAAGTGCAAGTAGGAGATAGCACAGGGGAGGTTTTTACTTTCCGCTGTAGGAAGTCCGCTCACAGCTTACATTGCCTGGGAGGATTCTGTCAAAACTTTCTGCCTGTCTACTTTGCTATTTCAGGAGTTTCCCTTGAAGTAACAGGCTCCTTCTGGATCAGAAAAAAATCTTAACTCAACGTTAACAGTATCCACCACAACTGAGTCTCTCCTCCGTTTTGCTAACAACAAAAAGTACCTCATGCTTTTATCTCATCAAGTTGCAACTGCTCCTGCTCTGTTTACTCTGGCATTAAATTAACCCCCCCCCAGGTTTACAAATGGCCCAAAACCCAGTAGCCCAGCTCTTATCAAATGCCAAAGATAAACAGATTTCCAGTTGAATTTGGAATTCATTCTATAAGAATTTCCAATCACAGTATATGGTGGTTAATGGCTGAGCTCCAAACTACATTTTGCACTCATTGCTCTCTGGAATGTACTCATAAGTCTGCCAAAAGGTTCCTTTGAACTTCCCAAAAGTCATAGGGAATTCATGCATATGCAGTGAGAGCTTCCAGACTCTGCAGCAGTCTGCCAGAATCACTGAGGACATCGGAATTGTTGTTTTACTTCATAATTACTCAAAGGACATTTTGCGCCTTTATTAGAAAACCAACTGTAGAGAGGTGACAGGAAACGGGGGAGAGGGACAGGGAATAACATGCAACAAAGGCCCATGGCCAATACAAACATGACATGACACAAACTGTGGTGCTTACAGTGTGTCGCTCAGCCACGTCTTTAAACTTTTTCATAGCTATTCCAAACAGCTACACTTGTACCTTGGATTATTTCTCACCTCCACACACACTGGATATACATATTTCTTTCTTTTTTTAATGGAAGAATTGTTGGATATAAACACCAGCCCCCAGTTCGAAGTTCAAGAGGGCATGGAGGAAGGAGGTTTCTGCAGCGTTTTGGCCATCACACAAGCAGTTCTGCTGAGGCATGCTTGCAGCTTTCCACTTAATGATTGCATCTCAGTATACCATGGGATTTTATAAAACAAACAAACGAACAAAAAAACATTATTGTCAATGTAGGCTTATGCTTCCTCTTAGCCACTGCGTTCCACCAAGGAATGTCATCTGACGTTGCCATCCTTGCACACGAGATAATCACAGTGCAGACTTTGGTTGCTTGACGGTTTAACGAGCTACCAAAAACTTCCCGAGCAGGAACGTCCCTCTCTATCTTCAACATCCTCTTGAAGACTCATCTCTTCAGTCAGCCCCTCCTCTACCAACACTTCCAGCACCCTAACATGTCTAACCAGCACTTTGGTGAACATCTTTACTTGATTGACCTCATTGTGTTTATTGAATAGATGTGGTGAGTAGTTCTTACACCAAGGTCTCTACTGCACTGAAGCTTTAGTTTAGCTTGAGTCATTTTTAAGTTGCTTTGAAAAAAAAGTGTCTGCCAAGTGAATACATGTAAATGTAAATATTGGCATTTGGAAACAATGGGGGGTGAGCAATTATAGCCTTATTATCTGGCTACAGAGTTGGTAGTCAGTATCTCTGTTGACTACCAGGGCTTCCACAGTGTTTGATTTTGAATCTCAGCCTACAATATATATAATATATAATATAAATAAGAGTTATTGTTGATCTATAATACAACAGTGCCAGATGTTCACAGAAATGAACATCTTCAGCAGGTTTCTTTTTTTATCTCTTTGTGACTGTTCGACAGGATCATATATTCTGATATACAACATGGACGTCTGCCTTTTACAATGGGCACCATGTGCGTTCCATCTGCTCCGACATTCTTCCTGTCTAATCCAATAGCTCAGTTTACAAGACAACGACAGGAGTAAAAGGAATTCCGTCTTGTGGATAAAAATGTGATCTTTGAAATCCTAGGTGGAAATGATACTGCTTTGCGGTAATGGACAGCAGTTTTATGAAGAAGGGTGAGCTTTCTGGTGTTGTGTGAGTTCTGGCTACAGAGTCTGTTTATTGCAAAAATGTTGGCAGGCTTAGCCATGGTGATTTAGAGACTGCTAATTATTTCCATTCTCTGGTTAAGCCCAAAGCTAGGGTTATCTGGGATTGTATCAGTACTGTAATTAAAAACAATACCATCAGATAAAGTGAATTTAGCAACTGCATGGTTTGTCTTTTTGTTAAGAAACCCACAGACAAGAAAAAAAAATCACAATATGCTTCAGAGACTGTATCATACGTTTTAGAGTCTTGGCCTCATTGTGCTTCCAGAAGTGCTATTAGGTAACTGACATGGTGAAATGTCTATTCAGCATCACTGAAAAGAATGCTACAGTCATCAACTTCAGCTACAGGGACAAATGAATATCATATTAGAGGAGGAGAACGTGTGACGTATACAGTGATGCAGTTTAGGCACTATTATAGAACCAAAGACTTTGATTGGCTGTCATTGGACACCATCTTACTTCACAGACAGCCCTCCACATTACCATGAAATAGGAAAATCTCAATAGGAGGAGTTTATTACTCCGGGAGGAGACTATGGAGTGAAATGGAGGATGATGTCCCACAGCAGAGCTTCTGTGAATTACATCCTCCTACAGAAGCCTTCTTGAAATGCTGCACACCCATTAGAACGTACAACAAATCCAACGCAGACTTATACAGAACAGGAGAAGTCTTATCTCACAGACGTGTAACCAATAGAAAGAGCCAGCAGGGTTTTATCTCACTGGTCCATTGTCTAACCAATGATATGAGCAACATTTCATTAGCTCTTGTGGGCTCTCATACTTGTTAAAAGTGTCTGAGGAAACAGGGTGTGCAGAACTGACGAGGACAAAATGTGTTGAGAGAACAATTATATTATGTTGTTATATCAAAACCTATCAATCATGTATGTGTATTTTTACTTTGAATGTACTTTGGACTAAAGAACCAGGATAATAAAAATGACACATGTGTTTCAAGCTGCACACTTGGCTGCAGCCTTCCCTCTAGAACCCATAAAGTGTAACATCTGGAGGGAGAAAACATGTTTACCTGAACTAAAACTGGTGTCAGGCTGCAGAAAGATTGGCCCCTGCTTCAGATTGCAGTGAGGACCCCTCTACATCACCTTCCATCACCTTGCCACATGTTGCCATCAATTTATTGTATGTATGTTTTGACTGTTGACTGTGCAGCCAGGATTAGGTCAGTCCCATATTAGCTGACTGGCCAGCTTTTACACGTAGGCAGCTTTACCTGAGGGTTAGTTTACCACCAACAGCACCATCAGCATTGTTGTGTGTGGTGGGGGTAGTTCATGTGCTAAGATTTAACAGATTCAGTGATTGTTGGTTGTCTGATGAAATGAAATGAACATAATGTCAGTGTGCTGTCTTTTATACTGGTGGTGCTGTCCTGCAGCGATGAGCAGCAGTAGCTGGGTCTGGGTCTGTGTGTTTGTCTTTTAACGTGTTCCAAACCGTTGTATGAAGGGCATTTTAAACCACTTTTAACAACTATTGATGACATCTAGTGTTAATTATATTTTTTGTATTTTTTTTCCCCATTTCTTTTTCCAGTGTTTTCCAGTGTTGCCCCTTGGGGAGAATAAAGATTTCAATCAAAAAATCAATCTAATGCCAGGGATTTTGTTTTGTTTGACCACAGTGATAAGTATATATTATAATGTTGGTCTTTCATTATTTAATGCAATGAATAAAAGCAGTTATTTTAATATGATACAGTGCCCAATGAAAATGAGTCATATCAATTTTCAGGCTAATTTCTGGTCACTCTATTTAAAAACAGCCCACAGCTTACTCCAGACTGCACTATTTCATTCAGTCTAGTCATAACAAAGGAGAGTTTTATTTTGCTGCCCAGTCAAGGAAGGTCACAAGAATTAAGGCAGGAAGCAGAGTTGGATAATAATCTTCAAACCCCTCAAATAGGAATAGTAATAATCCCTCTCTTTTTTATACTGCCATTAGTGATGACAGCATAATGATCATACCTGACATTTGCTCATGACTCTGTGCCTTTATGTAAAAAGAAACCAGGATTGTGGAGTGACCTGCTGCCTGTGGTGGATGTACACCGTTCATGCACAGACCACATAACTTTCCTTTTGATTTTTTGAAGTATGCACTGAATTTACAAGAGTAACAGTACAAAGAAAAGATCCACATAGGCAGAACTTAATTTGTTGATCTATTTAATATGTTGATCTATCAGTTAAGGCCAATCAGATGCATTGAGTGTCCTTAGTAGTTTTAAAATCTGTATCAAAGTTCTTTTGTTTGCTGGTTCTAATTTAATATGGGTGTAGTGACTGTCTATATTCAGATAAAAACCCCAAACCAAAACTGATTTGATTTGGCACTGCAGTTCACTTCATTCACTTGGGCACTATTTTCAGCTGCAGATGAACACACATTCTGTTGTATATAGGTATTTATGGCAATAGGAGAGTGTACAACAAATTTACTGTATGCTTATCTTTGAGTCATGTTGGTAGAAACAACAGTACTCAGGTGTCTTGAGTACATTATTTAGCCTCTTTAAAAAAACAAAAACAAACTATGGACATATTTGTACCCTGATTAAACTGTAAATAGTTCAACTGTAAATAAATAGAAAGGTATCTTTGATGCTTAGTAAAGAACATAAACTCTGAATGCAGAGTAATGTTGATTGATTGAAGACTGCCTTGTGCTCACACCACAGGGGACAAACCAGGATTTATACAAACTGATTCCTAGAGCTCCTGCACTCCCTTTGGCAACAGTCTTTTAAATGACAAAGCCTTTGGCGAACAGGCAGCAACAGGTCGTGTTAGCAGTGCCCTGATGTTTCCTGTAGTCTTCAGTTTTCAGAGAAAATACAACTGATGCTTCTTGCGAGTCCTGTAGCGGAGGGACTCTGAATTGGCTGACCAGGTTTGTGGGTGGGGCCAACACGAAAACAGCTGTCTTTCTCATTAACTCTGCTCTAGTCTCTTGAACCCCCCTCTCTCTCTATCCACACAAGGATACATGCACACACACTCACAAGGCGAGAGAGCCAATCACCTGATGCTTTTAGCACCTTGTGAACATGGCACACAGCTGTTTCCTGTTATACAGTTCAGGGTCAGTCATGTGTCACACAATTTTGCATTTAATTAGATGAGAATAAATAAAGCGGAATTCAGTTCAAATTCGCAGATACATGTTGATTTGTATTTACGGTTAATGACCGACTGAATCACGTGGCTGTGTCCAGAATTTACTTTTCCTAACCAAAATTTCACCATAGTCTCTCATGTGTTTTTTTTTCCTCCTACGTCTCTAATTTTCCCACAGATGAATCAGTGCCTCCTTTTCACTGACTTACAGAGCTGAACCACAACAGATTCCTCAGTGTCTTGAGGAGAAATAACTCATCATTCTGAGTCGTCCCTGACATGTAATAATAATAATAATAAATTTTATTTGTAGGCAGCTTTCTCAACGCCCAAGGTCTCCTTACAGAGAAAAAAAACAAAAAAAAAAAAATAGACATATAATACAATAGAACAGTCAAATATGTATTTGTCAAGGGCTTGTACACGAACTAGGAAGTTTGCATATGCTGCCCGTGTATACAATATACATAATACTGGGTTAACATCACATGTACTGCATCAACAGTGAGAGAAAAAAGGATATATTAGAGTGCAACATATGTCTCTACTACATTACTGTAGGTTTGGTTATGGCTAAGGGACTGCATTAGTGCTTCACACTGAAACGATACGCACTGAAACAGTCTTAGCTGAATGTTGCGCTATCATCAGATGTAAAACTGGCACTTTGGATGGATTCCATGTTCTCACCATAAGTCAAAAGGTGTTGACCCCAGATTTTTGTCTAAATTTACACTGTGGGATGACCACCTACAGTTGTGACCACCCAAAGTGCCTGTCACACACACTTCTGCACCTTTTTTTTTTTTTTACTGACGACAGTCTGATAAAAGAGATACCAGTGATTTTATACACAAACAATTTGACAAGCGACATTGTGTGCTTGCAATTTCTTCACTTCAATTTCAATTCATCAGAAAAGAATAGGGTTATAAAACTCTATTCTTACTTTTAATTGCCCCATAAAAAGGGATTCTCAGCTTACTCTGTCTCTTGTTTGGTGTCCCACAGACTGCAATAAAACAGCACTTTTTATGATCTTGCTTAGCAACCACCTCTGAGGAGAGGCAAAAAAAAGTCAGTGACATCTTGAAAGAAACAAAATCGTTTTTGCCTTATCAGTCACATGCATCTCTTTTCTGTGGTTCTGATTAAAAGCAATTAGATTTTCAAGACAGCAACACTCACAGAAAGAATCACTGGAAAGTATGAGAACTTGTGAACATGGGTGTAGTTCTCCCACAGCCACAAAAGCCTGTGAGAGGATGGTTATGGGAGAGGGCTGACAAAAGGGGGAGGAAAATTAGGCTCGCCAGCATTCTTCTCATTTAAAGCTGTAACTACACGAAAAAGCACTCACGCAGTCTGGGCTGGGTCTGCTTGCTGCTTACAAGGAGAGGCACTCTTGTATTCATGGTGGTGCAGTGATAACCTGAGCATTTTTTTTTCCTTTTTCATCCCTTTTTTCCCCCTTTGCACACACGGAAGGCTCATGTCTTTCTTATAGACATGATGAGCTTTGTGCATTTAAGGACTTTCTTTTTTCTGGTGGTCTCTGTGTCTCGGGTTTTGATTGTTACATGTCAAGATGGGAACAGTGGTAAGTGAACCCCTCTGCTGTTAATTTTAACACCTAATTGCTGTTGGTTATAATGTGTGAAGTTAGCTGACCTTCAAACATTACATATGATTTTTTGTTTAGTTTGTGTTTGTCAAAGCTCTGAAGCAGAAGCTGGGTTGAGTCCAGTTTTTTTTTCTCCCAATGGTCTCAAGTAATTTACAACAGAGTGTGCTTTTCATTAAGAAAGACGTTACTTTAGATAAGACAGACTTCAGACTTGGTTAATCTCCCACATTATGCTTTAGTTTTGTTTTGCCAAAGTAAATTCTCCTTGTACATGACAACTTTTTTTTTCCTCTATTGTTTTCTGCTGGACATGCAGAGACAGCATGGAACATGTACAGTTCCATCTCTGCTGGGGATGATTGAGGCAAGCCTTACTTGGACATTTAAGAGTCTGTGGAGTTTAGAGAAGATTTAAAAGAGATGTTGAGAAGCTCTAGTTTGAAGTTTTTGCAGTTGGCAAATGAGCCCTGTATGTTAAGAAACAGTGCTGTGGACAGCTGTCAGTGATTGCAAGTGATGTCACCCTCAGGCACTGAAAAAGTGCAGAGGAGGGAAATGAACACCTTTGCGGTTTTACATTACTCCAGCACCACTCCAGCACTTTGGAACATTCATTAAGTGTTACCACTACCGTTTTCCCCCACTTTTTTTCCTCTTTGGACTACATTGTACATCTGCAAAAAGAATTTCAGCACCAGGGCTCACGTGCCTGTGGGGGAACACAGACTGCATGTTAATTCAGGGCAGATGTGAGGAGACATGAGAAGCAGAGATGCTGTTGGATTCTCTGAGTCACTGACTGTAGGGCTGCTGATGTCTTCAGCTGGCAACACCCGAAGCTGGAACACCTGAGCACTCTTGTTTTACTTGAACTGTGCTTCCCCCACTTTTTTTTCTTTTCAGCTGTGTGTGTGTGTTTGATCTTGTCTGTCGTCACAGGGGCCGTGTTGTTTCTTCAAATGATGTCATGGCCCACACTAAGCACTGGAAAGATTATTTGATGGGTCCCTGATGGAGTTTGGTGTTGAGCAGTGCAGTGCAGACTGTGTTGTTTATTGTTTTAAAGCTGTGATTCTCTATGGGTAGTTTTAGTTTTTCTTTCATTATATCATTAACTAAGAGATGCTGGATCTACTCTTAGTTCAGGTTTACATAAAGCAGAGACAGCCGTGCGATAGTGCGGCATTAATCAGAGCGCCACCTTGTGGTGGGCCCAAAAACATGGCTCATATTGTTTGTGTGCATTGTAACTGTGCTGGACAAATAATTTAACACTAATCCTGATGCAGGCATTTGACTAACGAGAGAACTGAGGTGAAATGTATTAAACACTGAATCAGGTTTAAAATGGATAAAAGAGAGAAGATACAGCTTCACCAGCATTGTGCTTTACAGACACAAGCACGGAAACAGATTGTTAGTTACTATGTTTTTGTCTTGAGTTGTGCAGGAGCTGTCAGTGGCTCTGTTTCAGTCAGCTTCTCATCTTGGCTGAGGAGCTGTCTCTGTCCATATTTGTTCATGTGAAACAGCACCGTGATCTCGCAGGCTTCTTTCCATGGACCAGCGGTGGATGAGGTGATTGCATTTCGACCATATAAAAACAGTGGAAAGTTCATGGTTTTTTCGTGGACTAAGGGAAAATGTGGTTCACCAGAGCTTTTGAGACATTGTACTTGTGTGTGTGTGTGAGGGGGCGATCAAGGCTCGTTCCACACAAAGATTGGTTACATTAGTATTGAATGATGTGCAGATTTCTTGGCATTTCTCTCGCTGTGCAAATGGATGTAAGCTGCTCACTAACCTTGTTGGGCAGTAAGAAGAGCTCAAGGCTCATGTGAAAATGTTCTATCTCACTGTATCCAGAACCATCAAGCTTGAAGTAAAACGTAAAGCCCTTCAGTGTAGAAACACAAGAAACATTGTATACAACCGTAGCTGTTTACCAGCATTGCTCCATTTAATTGGAGCTTTTATATGGAAATTTGCAAACTGAGTGAGGCTGATTGTTCATGAAACAACATAATTGTAAGCAGACTATGAGAAAACTCTAAGCAACATTTTTCAGTATTTTCAGAAAATAAAAGTCAGCAAATAGACAAAGAAACATGTCTTGTGCTGCTTGTAGACCTAAGCCAGAAAACATGTTTAAAGCAAATGTTGAGACCTGAGTGAGTGCAGTTATACAGCTTTAGATGAAAGTCATATGCCTGCACATGTGCGGAAAGTTTGCTCACAGAAGAACATAAGTTGGCAAATCAGATCAAGGAGCAGACTTTAAGCTCACAATTGGAAATGGTGACGCCAGCATAGATTACCAGGATAAAAATACAGAATGGCCCTCATACAGAAACCTACGACCTACATTAGAAGTGTTCTAATAACATTTAGAGTAAGGTTTAGGGATGTGAACATGGAAAAAGGAAAAAAAGCAGCAATAGATCACTGACTCCAATAACAAAAAACAAAAGTCTGTGCCCAGACCTTAGCCAAAAGTGTGTGAGTGTGTGTGTGTGTTGAACATTTCTCCTCCCAGACACTGACATAGCTGTAAAACATCTTCAAAGATGCCTCTTAACGCCTTACATCAAAGAGACTAGACATTCAGGCTTCTAGAAACCAATGACTTTACTTTAGAGCCACATTTGTCTCATCACCACCAAATTTCTGACAGGCTATGGCAGCCAAACACCACCAAACCAACTCCAAACAGTTTCCCCTCACTGGGAGAAACTCACAAGCCCAGAGCAGAAAATTTGGTATTTCAAATCAACAAA
Source organism: Selene dorsalis (assembly GCA_900303245.1). Lineage (NCBI taxonomy): Eukaryota > Metazoa > Chordata > Actinopteri > Carangiformes > Carangidae > Selene > Selene dorsalis. The sequence goes on along the minus strand of OMNW01034523.1, from coordinate 52,323 downwards.
CCTACATTAGGTCACTCTGTCCTCCAAATTGGTTCCAGTTGTTGTTGCCACATCACTGACATCGCAACAAATGGGCTGTTTTCTACCAAAGCTGCAACAGCCAAACATGTGAATCCAACCAGGTCCACAGACGGCTTTGATTAGAAACACATGCTGCATTTTTGAGCTATGACTTGATTACACGCCTCTTTTCTTCCACAGTTAAGGGGGGTCGGGCTCACAAGTTTGTACATTGTAGTTGAGTTTGGGAAGTTTTATCAGGTATCTGGAGTGCAGCTTCGTCTGAGGCTGAACCTCAACGGCCTCCATGGCACAGATGACGAAGCTGATAGATTTTTAATGCAGCCTGTGCCTGTGTGGACCACTCCATGGGAACTACTTATAAACCAAATTATTGCAGTCAGCAAATGGAGGCGTGGGATGGGGTGGTGGGGGGATGACTTCCAGATGTGAAAATAGTCACTTTGGCGGTATATGGAAAATATTAAGAAAAAAGTCTTAGCTTTAGAGATAATTGGAAGAGGAGGGAGGAGGTAAAATGGCTGATAGACGTAACGTGTCAACGTTGCTTTCAGATGACTGGAGCATGGACAGATGTGGTGATTGCCGGCTCACAGTTTGCCTAAACACACTGAGAGTGTGTAATCTCTCTTATCTTTACAGTGAACTCTTCTACAGGTTCAAGTTAAAGTAACTATTTGTTCAAACGCCATGCAATTATGGCTCCTCCTGTCACATTTCCTGGTGCTTGATTGGCACTTACTCGCCATCTCCCCTGTGATCCTGGACTTGTCCATGTGGGGGGATGACAGGTCAGGACGTAAACACAGAGTGGGTGAAGTTTTTCACTGTTCTGTACTTCTCTCTCTCTCTCTCTCTCTCTCTCTCATCTACTATTCACAGAGCAAAAAGTGGGACAGTAAATTTTCATGTGACATGATTAAATAAATAAACTGGCTAATGTGATTTGATATTTGTACCGCACACAGAGTCTGTTGCCCAGTGCAGAAAAAAATAAAAGTTTAACATTTAGGAGATGTATAAATTTGAGTTTCAATCAGCTGGGGGAACCCCAAATGCTCAATCCAACATCAGTTATCAGTTACCTAGCAACCAACACTGGTTCTCTCATCTCATCTTGCTGCTGTATTTGTGTAACATGCTGGATTTCTCATTGAAATGCACAAAAAAATGTGCATTTGGTCACCAAACCACAGCACATGAATACGTTTTAACTGCTGATATTTCATTGTTTGAACGTAATAAAAAAAAAAAGCCATATGGATATGTTTAGCTAGGTGGTGGCAAAGTGAATTTTATGACAGATTAACAGTAATCCTTTAATTAGGGAGTTTGTTTAAGACAATCATTGTCTCATGAACTATTCATCTGTTACACCTTTCCTTGAAACAGGTTCTCACCCAGTTGAGATATGGAGGTAGCTCTCTTAAATTTCTTAGTTTAAAAAATGTTATCCCAATTATGTCATCGGGGTTGAGACTTTTTCTAAGGAACCTGGAGTTTTTGAGATTGAAAGGGATCCAGATGGAGCATACAGGGAGAGTCTAATAAAAATGAAATCCAGTTCAGCATTGTGGGAAATGTAGGGCCTGCAGTTTTCATAGCTTGACCAATAACAAGGCCTAAAAGGATATCTACCTCATTTTGACCACTCTGTCCTTAATCTGTTCCTCATCAGCCCTCCATTTATAGAAGTGCACTACTAAATCCTTGGAATACCTGGGTCATCATTCATTGTTAATTGTCATTTCTGTTCATTCTGATAATTAAAAAGTGTTATTGTCTGTTTCTGAATGGCAGGAAAACAAACCTGCCCATTAAGTTAATGCTTCAGCCATTTGCTGGTCACAGTGAAGTCTGCCTGAACAGTGACTGTTTGTACAGCTGTTGTGGTTTTTCCAGGAGATCAGGAGGACTTTTGCCCCGTGGAGCTTATCTTCTGTAGGTTGGCAGGCCTCGGTGCAATGTAGTACTCCTCGAACATGTTCTCTGTTTCTCCCCTGCTGACTATTTCAAAGAGGGCTATAATTGCTTTAAATCCTCCAATTTTATGTCCCATTTGGGAATCTCTCTCTATTTATCTCACTCTCTCTCTCTCTCTCTCTGCATGTGGGTCTGTAATGAAGAGTTTTCAGCCAGGTAAATTAGATTACAGTTTCTTTTCAGTACATTTTCAGCATTGTCAGTGATTAAAAAGTTATTGTCATAATAAGAAATGTGTGTATGGGCCAGAGCTAAGCAGTGGCAGCATAATGGCATTAATTGATGTTATTTTAATTAAGTAAAGTCCTGTTTTAGACCTTCATTATATTTTTTTCTTTTCTTTTTCACCTCCGGGAAGTAACGTTTACTCATAACTTCTTAAAAATAGGATAACATTGTCTGTCAGATCCTCCAACACTACGCTCACTTGTGGAAGGGCCACAGAATGGTGACTGTCGGCCATAATTGCAGGTTGTGGTGAGGCTTAAATTCTACGTTGTAGCTAGGTTGTGTATATTACAACTTCTGAGTGCGTACAAGTGGAGCTACAAGGGTGACGGTGGGTGACACGGGTTAGCAATGTGGCCAGAGATATGTTTAGGCCCTTAACAACTTGTTGGACAGCTGATTGACTCAACAGTGAAATGCCTCATATAAGTGCGGTAAAGCGCCTTGAGGTGGTTCTTTTGAATCCAGGTGGTCCTCCACCAGTGGAGCTCAGACTGCAGGAGTCACATTACTGCAGTCTTTAAAATGTAAGAATATTAAATGACATGTTCTGGCACAAATGGTTACTTTTTTAGTTATGAAAACACACACGTAAAAGTGGATATCTTTTGCTTTATTCTGGATGTTTCTGATGAAGTCCTTCAGTTGTATAGAGCTCCTTTGAAAACTGGTAGGCTTGGTCTAATGTGTTTAATATTTTTACACCGCATCAGTGGAATAAAGTCTGAAAGCAGAATGAATCATTATAATGGATGTACAATAGTCTTCCATAGTAAAAACATGGATATTCACCAGGAGGCTCGTGTTCACAGAGAAAAACATTTAGCTTAGTTGGGAGCCAACGCACGTAGAGCTGGAGGCTCTACTGTGCAACACTGCCAGGTCTCAGCAGAGGGTATGATGTTTCTTGAAATGTCTTCTATAATCAGATTCAGACTGTGTGCAGGGCAGATACGTGCATTAGATGGAGATTTTGGGAGGTTACTATGAAGCGCAGAGGAAATCAGATGTGATGAAAAGATTAATTTTCAGTTGAACTTTGGTGGCAGACGTGACACAGAAATGCAAAGTAGTGCTGAGGACGTTGAAGGTGTATCCAGGTCCGTTGTTTTTTTTCCACTGGAACATCATGTATTGCATTTAACTGGCATCGCTCCTTGGTGTTTCTGTGTGATGGACTTAAAACATGACCGCTGAGGAAGTAAGTCATGCAATAAATAAGAAGAGCACATTCTTTGAACACAATGTGAGTCTGTGCTGCCCCTTTAGCCACCGGCTGCAGTGTCCAGTCAGTGTTCCCGAACAGACGCTTCTCACATCGAGCCAGGCCGACGATATGTGGAAATGTCTGCCTGTACTGGGTGACTCATGGCTACCATTTAACCCTGATGATTTCACTGCTGCTCCAATGAAGTGTCCAGAGGAGCTGGAGCTAGTGAGAATGACTTAAGTTGGCAAAGCTAACGCTGAATATGAGATGATTTAGTTTGCATTTGAATTGTCAGCACGCACACACTCACCAGTTTTCACAAACCCACTCGCTGCCAAGTGTTGTTTACACGACACTCTGGAGAGTTAGAAACATTTCAGGTTGGAGAACGACAAACCAAAATGCCTGATGTTGCAATTTACATACAGTTCACTCACTTTAAAATCATACACGCATGAGTGACATCAAATACTAGCACTGTACTTTCTTGTAAATATACTCCAGAATTAAAGCAAAGCCTCTAAGGTTTCACTAAAGAAACAGTATCTGGCACAATAAGAGTGTAATTGCTTTGGAGTATAGACTCTTTCACTCAGGCTTCAGTTAATCAGCCACACCAGAAAATACAGGGCTTTACACAGATTGAACTGTGTTGTGCATTACGCCACTATTTATTTACCTGGGCCAAATTAGAGATCTGCAGGCTCTTAGTCTTGATTTCTATTTAATCTACTACTCCTTCTTGTTTGTCAGTGTTTCACTGATGTGGCCTGGCCCACACTCTCTGGAGACGAGAGAAAAAAAAAAGTCATCTCATCAAAAAAAAAGCACTGGCACAGTTGCAGATCAGAGTGGAAAGAACAGGGGGATGTAAGAGAAAGGAGGAGGAGGAAGGCTCAGAGGAGTCAAGGCAGGGACAGGGGATCAGAGCTGAAGCAAAACAGTGCGAATGTGAAAGGGTGTGGTGGAAGAAGAGGCAGTGTGAGGGAAACCCAGAGGACTGTTTGGTGCATGTCGACAAGGGCAAATGCCTCCGTGTACATCGCAACAAACTGCCCTAACCCCAGCACAGGAAGTCATGTCAAATTGGAATTTCCTCTGGAAAAGCACGTGTTTCAGCTCTGGTTGTTGTTAATGACCGTTGCGATCCATGCCCACGATAAGACCAATGTGAAATCAAAACACTGTTAGCTTTTTTAAAAGATTATTTTGGATATTTTAACTTCTTTTGTTTGTCTGTAGGACAAATTTTTGCATTTATGTCATCACTAATAGTTGTTTGGTTCTAAAGTGTAGAAACATGTTAGCTTTGGTCTAGCTTTTATCAAAAATAGGTCAGCTGGCAGTTTGTTAGCTCAAGACAACTGTGATTACAGCCATTTTCTTGCCTTTTGGGAAGACATTTGGTAGGCGCACACAGCTGTTTATGACATGCTGAATAAAGTATGCAGGAGTTACTCAGAAAAGGGAGGAGGAGTTACAGCAAAACAAACTGGAACAGATCTGCCAAGAAAAAATCCACGGCTTGGCACCAATGAAGACTCTCAAGACACAAGCAAAAATGTGCTTCACTGGTTGATGCTATATTGTCATGGCGACATGGTGGGAATATACAGTACCTCATACTTCTCTCATTAGAGAAAAGTAGCCCTGGTCTGTGTGTGTGTGTGTGTAAGAGAGAGAGAGAAAGTATTTCTTATAAGTGGATTTAACCACAGTTAAATCTGGACATTTCATTTTTTGATTTGTCATTTTCAAAAGTTGCAAACAAGCTCCCCAGACTCTGCCTATAACACTGTTAAAGTACAATATATCCTAACGATTCTTTTGGAGAGACATTTCTATGAGGCACAGCTAAGTTCCATGGAGCTCAGATGATTAACACTCTGTTGATCCGCCCTCACTAAAATAGAATTATGGCTGTAAGATGTAGCCCTAGAGGCTAAAGGTGTTAAAGTGATGTACTGCAGTACAACATGCTCTGAACCAGCTGCTCTGTGTGGGTTAGTAACTATGAGTCAACAAGGTTTTCACTTTTATCATCTCAAGACAGATACAGGAAGGCTGTCTCTTCTCATACAACGTGACCCCCCCCCCCGTGTTGTGGTTGTGGACTTTATTGCCATTGGTCAGGATAATATCATTATATATATATGACACTGTGACACCGACAGATTCTAAAGACTTACTTTTGTGGCTAAACTGATGCTACACCTCTGTCAACATGACTGCAGTATATGTAGAGTAAAGCAAACTAACCATCTGACTATCCAAAGTAACCCTTCTTGCAGATAAATTGTCAGTTGCTGATTTGTCGTGCTCACTATTTAGTAGACACATCGAACAAACAAGCATCTGTGACAAAGATATGAACAGAACATAACACATAAACTGCAAAAAAGAAAAAGAAAAGTGGTCTCTAATGGACAATTTATGTAAGGACCTGTAATAAACTGGAGTTGGCTCCAGCCCCCCTTGCGACCCTGCAGAGACAGACAGTGTAGACAATGGATGGATGGATGGAACCTGTGATACTTTGCATAATCTGTAAATAAATAAAAAAATACATATCTTGTTTCTGAATGTTTCCTGATATCTAAATTTCACAGTAGTGTTTCTTGGAAGAGATGCCTGTGGTCACCCCAGGCCTCAGTGACCTCACTGAGCTCAACAGCATCACAACACTGCCTCTCTGACCTCATCACCTCTGCCTCTGTCTGTCTCCAGCATTCACAAAAATGCAGGCTGCAGTAAACTTCAAAGGCTCCATTTAGTAATAAAGGGAAAGTGATAAATTCTGGTGTGTCCCCTCTGGGGCTTCAGCCCAAATGATATCACCGCAGGGAAGGGGCCCCACTGTGTCGACTGACTTCCAGGCTCTTCTCTGTGCTCTGTTATCGGGCCAACATTAACCACAGCTAATGTGGCTACTGGCCAGCAGAGCCTCTGCTATTTGGCTTCAAGTGAGACTTAAGCAGTGAGGGAGGCTCCCAGGTGTTTTATACCTGCAAAGAGGCTCTCACTGGAAACTACCCAAGCTGCTTTTCCTAGGTGTAATTTACACTCATCATCAGAACACTTGATGTAGTTCACCTGGAGTTAAGTCATGGTTTCCATTTTAGAGATGTTACTGGACTTAGGCCAAATCAAGCATAGCTATCTCAAAACATTTTGGAGGATTTTTTTTTGTTTTTTCTGGCCTAAACATCTGCTCAGACATGGTTTTCCTTTCAAATTCAGCCTTTGCCTCCAAAAACCTCTCCATAACAACAGCGTTGTGTTCGAGTTTCAGGACTGTAACCCATTTGTGAAATTGTATTTGTGTAAATCATGTCATGTAACTCTAAAACAAGAGTGGCCCAGCCGTGTTTTGGACAGTCCATGATGCAATTTCCTGCACTGGGAAACTTTTGCAATGGTTTGTGTTATTGTGCACACACTATATTGTCAAACTTGTGTTTATGTAGACGTGGTAAGCGGATCTATTTAGGGACAACCAATCATTTAAATAACTGATTCTATTGTCCCTAAATGTGTA
>OMNW01034523.1:6390-40455 GCA_900303245.1 Selene dorsalis | reverse complement strand
AAATATTTTTTTTTTTTTTTTTTTTTTTTTTGTCTGCCAGCGACATCACATCAACAGTATGTTCCTCGGGGTTTTTTCCCTCACAGTTGAGTTCTGGATGAGTTCAGAGAGGAAGTTGGGTTCCTTTGTTATCTGGCTGACGTCTGACGGGCTGTGCTAAACGATAGGTGCAGGGTAGACAGATGAGTCATGTTGAAGAGCTCCAGACTCCATGTTTTAAATCAGGAGAAGGAAACTGTCTGCCCTCTTAGCTGACTAGTGGAAAAACCAGATCAAGCAGTCACCGTCGGAGAAGGAGGGGGGGGGCATGCCTTTTCACCGTGGTCACGATTAAACTGTGCCTTTACAGCGTCTGTGGAAAAGTGTGGAACCTGCGATGAATTAGCTGAGAGGAGGGAAAAAGTGAACGTCCCTCTCCTCCTCCTCCTCCTCCTCCTCCTCAAGGCTTGCGGTGGGGTTTTTAAGACTCCTCTGAAAACCGCACTTCTCTTCCAGTAAATTTCAAACTCTCCCAATACGCAGTGTTTAAAAACTCCCAACAGCAGAAAGTCAGTCTCCAGCTACGTCTTAGCACCAAGGAGCTCTAAAGTCAACACATTTCAGCTTAAACCTCTCTTAGCACGGCAAAATCTAGTTCATTTGAGGCCAATAAAACAATGAAGGGCAACAATGGTAACCAAATCTTGTTAGGCATAGCTGCTTAAAGCATTTCTAGCCAGCAGCTATGCTTCTTTTTGTGACACAATACCAGATTGCTTTAGTCTTGTTTTCCTAAAACAATGAAGATTCGTGCACTCTGGTGTTCTGTGGAGAACTGGTTTTTCTATGTAAAAAGCCACAGCAGATACAGTGGGCTGTAGCTGGCCATCAAAAGACAGGAAACTTCACTGCAGAAGTATGTCGTGTTTTCGGTATCGTCAAATTCTTGGCGGCAGGCGGAGCGAGGACGACTGAGCGAGCGCACCTTCATGTTGTTAGAGTGTTGATCTTCTAAAATATACACAGATATAAGGTGTAGTTCTCAGCCAACACAGCTGGATGAGAGGAGCATCCAGCTGTGCAATAAGAAGTCAGTGTTAAATGCTGATGGCTGATGTGTGTCAAGGGGTCATTTACAGTTGGAGCCTTCTGTGTGTGGGTGAATGCCTCTTTGTGCTCATCTCTGTGCTAATGGGAATTGAACCAGGCCAAATAACAGCCGAATGCTTTAAAATGCAATAATGTATAATACACTTACAGTAGTTATATTTAACAGAAGGAAAGGGTAAAGGATAAACAAAAAACTGAAGGAATAAATATACACTGTGGATGTCACGCTAATCACAACCATCCATTCTTGTGAGATCAGATGTAATGAGCTTGAGAGTGTCTGATTACATGGTGCATTTGTGCAGCGTGCCCTTTAATTAGAGGAGTTGCAGGCGTCCCAATGACGTCTTGTTAAGGCAAGTTTATATGTGATTTATCACTCGCATCCTCTGCCTTTCTGTACCTTAACTTTGTTTGATCTCTCACCAAGAGTCTGGATGTGTCCTAGCAGGGGCCCTTGACTGCATTAATGCAGATAAATCCCATGGGTAATATTGAAAAGAGCATCCCAGGAGTCCTTGGTTCATGCTTTATCATGTTTTACTGAAGGAATGCATCGTAATGTGCTTGTCCAACATCAATCATTCACTGACTGTCTGTTTGCCACTACCAGTGAGGACGCTGAAGTAGAAATGTATCACTTACTGATAGAACAGTGTGTTTTTTATATAGATCAGGATACTATCAATGATTATGGTCAGCCTTCAAAATATTCTGCCTTTGCAATTTGCAATTTTTCAACTGATTTTTGAATAGTTCAATAGTTATCATCCTTTAACCCACACATGCTGCAGGGGACTGTAAGAGAGCAGTATACATACACTGATGCACAGGATGTTCTGAACAGTCAGGGGAACATGCACATATATCTATGGATGTTTGTTTATGTTAACATTTTCTTATCCCTGTGTGGTCGTACATCTATATGCCTATCTCCCTCTGCATTTATTCCATTCAACTGTCCTTGGTGATGTATGTAGGTTCACTCAGAGTCACTGATCCAGACTCCTTAAGTGAGTCAGGATTCATGGTCAACAGGACATTCACAGTTGATACATTTTAAAGTCTGGACTGGAGTGATCATGAACATTCAGTACTTTCATGTTGCTGACACTTTAGCTCACTGACTCAGTGTTGCAGCACATTTCATATTCCACTTACAGCACAGAAAGTCTAAACACCCCTCAAGTATTAATAGCTACTTTCTCTCTCAGGCTTGTCAAACATCAATAAAAATCTGAGGCCGGGTCTTGTTACAGCATGTCGTCTTGTTGCTGCTTGCCTCAGTATAATCAGACCTGCACCTCTACCTGTGGTTACTGCTCTTTGACTTTACACAGTGTAGAATGAGGTTAAGATGCTTAATTTGCCCTTTGTATGGCCTCCATTGGAATAATACAACTATAGACATACAGACTTTCATCATTTGTCAGGTTTCTCTCTGCAACTTCTTGCTGGCCAACCTGTCTTACCTGCAGTCTGAAGCTCAGAGCTGCCATCTGCTGTTTATGATAGAAACAGGTGAAGGCCTCTGCAGGCCTGACAGACACAGGCTCACATCACAGAAACACATCAGAGACATCCTGCAGCAGACTGAGAGCATCCACATCTTTTTATTCATGGGCATATATTCCATAAAGATATAAATAAAGATACATGTTTGAGGTTATTAATCATTTCAGGCTTTTGTGTATCGTTGTTAATAATCTGCTAGGAGCATAAAGTGCCATGCATGGCCACACTATTCAATGTTGACTTATGCTCAGTGGCCACACATGAGAATATAAAGTCAACTTCCAAACCAGAGCAGTTAACGGGATGTCTGGAAGAAACAGTGGCTTCATAGGTGGTTTGCAGGTTTTGTCTTTTGAACACGAGTCAAGTTTTTGAGACGCTGCCTCTGGGGGAAATGACCTCATGTCTAACGACTGGAAACTTCACTACAATAAAGGCTCGCATTTTCCAGACCTGTTTTTCTCTCAGTCTTTATGCAGAACATTAGACTGTGAAATGCATTGAGGATTTGTGATGGGACAGTATATGCTGCTGTGTGTTTGTCTGTAAAGAGTAAAGGATTTTCTGCATGTTTCTTAGTTTCTTATTTAGATTGTTTCATATAGTTAACATGAGATTTGGGCCTTTGCATTTTTAATGGATTACTGCTGTGTTTGCAGTTATAAAATTACCATATCAGCAACTGCATATGTGCACCTGAGTCAGGTGCCCCTAGGACAAATAGATGGTTGAAATTTCTGGAAGACAAGTTAGGACAAATTCAGCACACCTGACCTTAACAGAGAATTGTGTCAGCATAAGATGAGTGGATGATTGTTTGCCTTTTGCTTGGCTGTATGAAGGAATCAGAAACATGAGAGTTCTTCGTTGTGATCTGATGAGTATAAGCTCTCAACAGAGCAGGATATATTTTGATCTCATAATTCAGAACAGTTGTGCTTGGCAAACCTTTTGCAAAGCACTAAACTTTAGATATCCCCAGCTGTTTTTTTGCCTTCATTTGAACTGATACAAAGTCGATAATCTAAGAGTATCCTCTTCCTCTGTCTGTTCCAGGAGATGACATGAGCTGCACAGCTGATGGCCAGGTGTACACAAACAAGGACATCTGGAAACCAGAGCCATGCCGGGTTTGTGTTTGCGACAACGGTCAGGTCCTCTGCGATGAGATCCAGTGTGACGAGCTGAGCAACTGTGAGAAGATGTACATCCCAGAGGGCGAATGCTGCCCCATTTGTAGGACTGAGAGCTCCACCGGTGGGACAGACCACTTCGGTGAGTCTCACGTTAATGAGCCACAAACATGTCCATGATTTAAATGTGCATTCACACGTCCTTGTTCTAACACAAGACTCAAATGAAGACAAGAATTAAGCTCCAGACAAGAGTTATAACAATATCATGACCTGAAAGGAAGGTTTTGACAGGCTGTTGGTGAGCTGATCCATTGATCTGTCAGAAACAATCAACAAATGACTGCTATTATCAGTCTGTTGTAGTCATGCTAAGGCTGAGTGGCATCAGATTGATTGTGTTAATTGACTAGTTTGCCTTTGTTTACCTTGTCTGACCTGCACAATGTTGACAAATGAGTCTCTCTCTAAGTGTTTCAACATGCACTCAGCATCCTCAGCCTCCACACTGATGGTTTAATCAGGATCGTTTAGTCTGTTTCTGAAACTGAACATAGTGGAAGTATGACAGGAGGAAGAACTAATGGGACCTTCTCTGCTTTTTTTCCTGGGGGCAGGGGGTGGGGGCAGGATCTACAAGGTAGGCCACAGATTTATGACATTTGATATTTGTGCTTTATCTTTTCTTTTTTTTTTGGTGATATCATCACCAGTATATTGCTAATGTAATGAGTTTGAATCATCTTGTCATTTTGATCTGTTTATTCAGGGTCAGAAAGGAGAACCTGGGGATGTCCCACTTGTGAGTGTTTGCTGAATATAAATATTCATATTATTAATTAATAATTCATATTTTGTCGTTATTATTATTATTTTACAAAGGGCATCTGTCTAAATGCTGGATTGAACTAATGTTTTTAATGATTCATCCACAGGTGACTGGTATCAGAGGCCGTCCTGGACCTATGGTGAGTTTTTTTGTGCGAATGTTCAAGCACCTGATTTGACACTAGATGGCATGAGAGGACAGTTACCTCCTGCATAACTTCACCTTAAAAGGACGTCTACACGAACAAACAGCTCTGCACAACCCAACAGTCCTGAGTCGCTCTGACATTTTAAAACACCACAACATATTGTTGTTGTGCCAATTGCAATGTCGCCACTCTCTGATTTTTTAATGGTTCTTTTTGTTCATTACAACAGGGACCTCCCGGCTCTCCAGGAGACAGAGGACCACGTGGAAACAAAGGAAGGCCTGTATGTCTCATCTATAAGTCTCCACAAAAAAACAAAGCCTGAACTTATCTAGATTATTCATGTAGTTACAACAAATGGGAATCTCACCTTTCAGCCTCATTTAAATGCAGATATTATAAACCTTTCAATATTCATTTTGGGGCAGCACAGCTTGGTAAACAGTAATTACTGGGTTACAGTCCACATTAATCATTTTGTTGTCGTGAGTCTCCTGTCTAAATCTGTCTGTGTAGGTCTTCAGTAGTAATATTGTGTTGAGCTCCTTTGCTAAGTATATAATGATATGAACAAGCATATTGCAATATATTATTTTTTTGATAAGATAAGTGGCTTTAACACAGCATCAACCTATTTGTAACTCCACTCATGGTCCCAGTAGAACATTTTATATGATACCTGGGCTCTGATGACTCTATTTCTCTTTATTCTGACATTCTTTAGTCAAAGTGGTCAAAAAATACTGCTGTTTAAAAACATTTTTTGGGTCAAGGACAGGAGACTAACCGTCAAAAATATAATGTAATGTGGAAAGCTGATGTATAACGTGCTTACCAAGCAAAAATATAGCAGGTTGATGAATGAGCGTGCCCCTCTTGGTGGAGTAGCAATCCAGTTGAAGGCAGCGTTTTGAAGGTGATTTATTAGTCCATAACCAGTGGTTTCCCTCCTGCACACACTTTACAGCTCATAGTTCATAAACAAACAGAAATTAAGCTGCATCATGGGTATCAAAGTGGATCCGCTGTTCAAGTATGTCAGCAGCACCCACTGATTGATCTGTCTATATTTCAGTTTTTAAGTTCACGAGATAAACACAGTGTGAAAATGTTGCAATGAGCTTCCACAGACACACAATAATGAATCAATGTCAGACTGAGCAGACTAATAAAATGGTTTTTAAACAAGTGAATCAGCATTTCTCACCCAGCCTCTCTCTCTCTCAATTCCAGGGACTGCGGGGCTCTGCAGGTTATGATGGAGAGCCTGGTGTTCCAGGTCAACCTGGTGAACCAGGACCTCCAGGACATCCAACACACCCAGGGGTGAGTTGTTCAGATAGTTTTCTTACATACTCTTAACACAAACACACACGTACATACATGTAAACATGAGATAAATGGTAAATGGTGATGGGCTTCATATAGTGATACAGTCTCTAGGACCACTTGAAGCACTTTACACTGCTAATGTTTCAACCATTCCCATTCATACGCTGCTTTTCATTTCCACAATTGCACATTTCTGACCATCAACCAAATCTTCTCCAGGGATGAATCCCAGACAAAACTTTAAACTCTGTAATGATGGTATCCATAACAAATCTCATATGATACCAGCACCCACCACTTTGTATTTTGGGATTTGGGGTGAGTCATATTTGAGCAGACACAAAATAAAGGGATCATATTCATACCCAAGAGAACCAGTGATAGTCTGGTACCAGGGGAGACTGACTCATCTAAACTCATGTTCATATACACTCGGTTCATATGCTGACATCTGTACAAAATATAAAACATCTTGAGTAATTGTTTTATGCATTTATTGTACTATATGTGTTTATTATTTGTCCTCATATTTGCTGTTCATTTGTGCCCATTTGCCTGTTGAATGACAAACACTGATGAAACACCGAAACTGAAGTGTGTCTGCTCCTCATGCAGGGTCTGGAAGCTCAGATGGCCTCAGGGTTTGATGCAAAAAATGGACCTCAAGGGATGTTAAGTGGTGCAAGGGTAAGAGGATGTCAAAAAAACAAACACACAAAAAAAACAAAACAACAACTGTTCTTTAAAACACTCATCCATAATAGCAGTATTAACTTTTTTGTTTATTTTATAAAAAGCTTTGATTGTGTATTGGACAATGGAAGGTTTTCAGTTTTTAGCTTTGTTTAATAAGAGTGAAACACGCTAGCAATTAGGAAGAGCCAGGAGGTACAGTGTTGTGCGCTGTCCTGCCAATACTTGTTTAATATGGTTTTAAACAAGACTCTGGAGGGAGAGGATGTCATATACTGCACAGATAACAAAACACAATTTTGTAAAGAAGGGTTGTGTAAACAGATTTTTTTTTCTTTTATTCCTTCATTTATTTATTTATTTATTAGGTAGTCGAAAGAAGTTAAAACCACCCACATTCTATCTAAGTTCTGGTGTCTAGATTCAAATTATTATATCATATAAGATATAATGACTTTGTACTCCATCTTTTAAACGTTGCACTTTCATAGACTTAGACGACTAGAGAGAGATGGATATTTTATAAAAAAAAAAAAAAGAAAGAAAAAAAAAGGATCCTAGTCAACATCCAAAAGTCACTGGATCCTACATTTCCCATGATTCCTTTTGATGCCTAATAACCATGCTGTCTCTCCAGGATGATACGAATGCCTCAGGTTGTTTTTTTTTATTACAAATCTGTAGTCTCCAAAGTCTGAAACAAATCCAGCCTTGGTGTTACAGGTTTCAGACTCTGGAGCTCCAGATACAACAAGCTACACTGGTCACTCCTCTCCTTTAAACTCCTCCTCCTTTAAACAGGAATATTATGTAATATTCGCTGCAATAAAACCACTGGAATTTTCTGGATCCACTAACCACCACGCACACACACAAACACACATGCACACACAGTCTCAGCAGACTTGCTGGATCAAATACAGGAAGTGGTTGAATGTTGTCCTTGAACACTGTCAGAGGAGCTGCAGGTCTACAAGTGGATCCAGCCCCAGTGTGCAGCATACTGAACTTTGTGGAGTATTGAACTCGTGAAAATACAAGTGACACCAACAGTCAGCCAATAACTTCAGTTCACTGCCGAGGCGTGAGAGGAGTTTCACATTCCTCCAGCTACTGACTTCAGATTAGAATACATTTGCTCCTGTTTTAATTAGAAAGTATATCAATACATTTTCATTAGTAAGTACACAACCACACTGCCATGGCAGATGTGTGAAATCAGTCCATGTCTGTGTGTAAGTGTATGCTGCAGCAGGGGAATGGGCATGAAGGCAGAAGATTTATCATCTTTTTTTGTCAGTATTATTTTTATTGTTCTTAAACAAATTAGAAAGGGTGTAAAACTTTTTTTTTTTTTTCCGTAATGTTTCACAGTAAATGAACTTCATTTATGACATTTGACATTTATGCTGACAGATTTTAGTACAGCTAGTACAGTGTGTGTGAATGGAATAGTAATTGAAGTCTGCGCCTTGACAGCTGTTCACACAAGGGCTCAGAGAATCCCCAGAAGATATGAATCCTCCAAATTAATTCATTCATCCATTTATTCATTTTTTTTTTTTTTTTTTTTTTTTCTTTAGGGAGAGGCTGGAACACGAGGACCTCCTGGGCCAAACGGTGTGCCTGTAAGTCCAGAACATTTCAACAAACTTAGATTGGCATGTTACCATTCTCATATTTCAACTGTTTAATTGTTCCCCTCCCTCCTCCAAGGGTCAATCTGGACCACAAGGGCCTCCTGGAGAAGTTGGAGATCCAGGACATATGGTGTGACATTATTCTTCTGTAACTAATAGACTTGGTGACATTTTGTAAATGTGTGATTTCCATAGTTTTGCTTCCTGCTTCCTTGGAAGAGGAAGATGAGCTTGAGTGCCAGTGGTTCCTGGATGTTTACAGTCTGACTGTGTGTTTCAGGGTCCACCTGGCCAAAGGGGACCTGAGGGGCCCGCAGGGAAACCAGGTGAAGATGTAAGTCTGTAAATCTGCCTGTTATGGCAAAATTATGTTCAATTTTACTTCAAATAAACAGCAGGATTTTCATACATAATCACATTCTTAACATACAGCTGCTTGAGAAAAACAGTGGTAACCATTGTCATTATACCAGAACTTACCTACAAGCTCTTTATTTTCCATGCCAGATCAACAGAAGGTTGAGTTTCCCTTAAAGTCAAACACTTTTTTTTTAAATTGTTGTACAGTATTTTTATTTTTTCTCTTTTTTCTTTCCATGAGTTAATAAGAGAAACTGACAGATTCTATGTTATTGCATGACAGTTGCTTAATGAAAGAATTTAGTTTGTACAAGAAGCTGACAACATTTTTGGACAGTAACAACCTCAAATTAGGTGGTTCTCACCCTGCGACCTCTCTCTCTCTCTCTCTCTCTCTCTCTCACTCTCAAGCCAACTGGTGGAGACAGATAAGATTTCTGCTACTTAGAAAGTACATTTCCTTGGCACTGTGGCCAAGTGCTTGCTCCTGATTGAATTTGTTGGGTCTCTCTGACAATTACCATATCATATCGAATACATCTGGAATGACCACATGTTGTGTCCTCACATAGGGAGAAGCAGGCAAATCAGGAAACAGTGGAGAAGTTGGATTCCCTGGATCAGCAGTGAGTCTCTCTAACTCTTTCCCACACAGCTACACAATCTGTGTCACTAGATAGGAAGTTCTTCTTCCTCTTGTTCATGAGTCTTTGGTGAATAAAACAATGTGATCTGTGTTACATATTTTAGGGTTCCAGAGGATTTCCTGGGACTCCTGGGCCTCCTGGACTCAAGGGTCACAGAGTGAGTATGAAGTCACTCAAACATGCACGGACGTGTTGCATGTTTGCAACACGTAAAGAGAAGCAATTCCACAATTACTAAGAAATCTTAGTAATAGTTAGTGTTGGATAGGCCAGTGCACTCAGCTCCACATTCACAGCAAAGGGGACAGTGGAGCTTATTAACAGTTTTTGTTTGTTTGTTTGTTTTTTCTTGGTAGGGCCATGGCGGACCACTTGGCCAAAAAGGTGAAACTGGAGCTCTTGGATCCAAGGTAAAAACAAAATGAAATATTTATTTCCAGTTTGTTCAGTTGGTTGGTGTAATTAACTGCCTTGGTAAAAGTCTTGTAAAATTACATAACAAACATGTATCTGGTTTTCTAGGGTGCTACAGGCCCCCCTGGTCCAATGGGAGGACCTGGACCAATGGTGAGTTATATTCTGAAAAAAAAAAAGTGTACATAGAGCTTGTGGATGGTTAAGGAAGTCTGACACTCTTAAGTATCCTGGGGTGACAGATGCAAATTATGGTGCATTGTGCTTATCAGTGTGTGCATGTGTGTGTGTGTATGGATTCCAGCACGCAGACATTTCTGATTTAGCTCTTATGTTGGATGGCTGTGTCCAGAACACTGCAAACAGCACTCTGAACATCCTGACTTCTAACACATACAGTGACTGGAGGACAGCTGTAATTGATCAGTATCTGTGTATCACAGGGTCCTGCTGGGATGCCAGGAGAGAGAGGACGCCCTGGACCCGGCGGTATAGCTGTAAGGATGTCATCACTATACATCTGTCAAAATGTCCACATTTCAGTGTCACTAATGTCCAGTATGTGGAATTTAATTTGATATCAGTGGGTAGTGGTGTATTAAAAATTTGTAACAAGTTTCATGTTGGTTCTTTCAAACTGGCCTCATCCATCATGACATCATGATGAGTCAAAGTGAAATGTCTGAATTTGTTTTTTAGGGAAAACGTGGGTCACCTGGTAACGTTGGAAAAACTGGTCCAATGGTAAGTCAGCATCCCCACTGTTGTGTGTATACATTACACTTTAATAATCAAATTGGAAGAAGTGACCAGTTTAGAATATTATACATGTGGAACACATCTTGCTTTTAGTGCATCATTGAATGTATTATTATTTTTTTTCTTATTAAATGTGAATGTTAATTAGTTGGTGACATTGGTCATCTTAACTCCAGTTTTTTTTTGTTTTTTATTATTATTATGCATCAAAGTTTGACTGTAATTGCTTTTTGTTTAACAGGGTCCCTTGGGTCTCAGTGGTCCATCTGGATATCCAGGAACCCCAGGAATGAAGGCAAGCACAGAATAAAACACTTACACATTACAGTTTACAGTACAGCCAACAACTTACAGTAAATATCTCTTTATTCTTCTCAGTCTTACTGTTGTTATCTATTATTGTGACCTATCACCATTGCTTGTTCTTGTTTGACACAAATAATAAAAATTGCAAACAAACAGAAAGACAGTTCAAAACCAAATGCACAATTCTGTATATTAATTGTACTGTGATTGTTTTCCAAAGGGACAACCTGGCCCCACAGGAGTCCGGGGTCCCGAAGGCCCACAGGGACAGAGAGGAGAGACCGGCCATACGGGTAGAGCTGGACCAGTTGGCCTGAGGGTTAATGTCTTGCTTTACTTATACTCACACATCACACATTGCACATGATGAAGACGTTTCCATTGAGGAAAGCTTGTCATCTGCTGTGACTGGGAAACATTGTCACAGTTCAATGTGTTACAGACGGTCTAATTTATCACACTACTGAACATTGCCAAGCATTATGATGTAAATGGAGAACTTCTGTGTTCATAGGGACCCCTGGGTACGGATGGTGGCACAGGTGCAAAAGGACCAGTGGTATGTAAATGTCTTTGGATCTAAACAACTGTACGGTATGAATGCACTGAGGTCACATATAACATGACTGACTATTCACAGGGTCATCTTGGTCCACAAGGTGCAGGCGGCCATCCCGGACCTTCAGGCCCACCAGGACCTCAAGGAAGCACTGGCCAGCCTGGTATTAAAGGACAACTGGTAAACTGGCTTGAAGTTTTAATATTTAGTTTTTTTAATACTGCAATCTATTTTTTTTAAATCCTCACGACACATTTCTGTTACAGGGAGATGTTGGTGTACCAGGATTTAAAGGAGAGGCTGGGCCAAAAGGAGAACCTGTAAGTTGCAGCTGCAGAAATATCTAATAATTTTTAATGCCAGATTTTATAGTTTTTGGATGTTTTATCAAGTTTTGATGTTAATAAGAGGATATTTTTTGTGGATTTAAGAGCCAGAAGCCTAATTTCCTTTGACTTGATGTTTCAGATGAAAGACAATAATAAGATGTTTTTTCTACTTGTGCAATCAAACTCTAAAAGAAAATGGTGGTGACTTCATTATTGTGACATCACAAAGTTACAGAAGTTCTGACGACTCTTCTAAGGGTCTGTGTTCTGAATACATTGTGTTAAATTTCTAGGGTCCCCCAGGCTCCCAGGGAGTGATTGGACCTCAGGGTGAGGAAGGAAAGCGAGGATCACGGGGAGATAGCGGTTCTGTCGGCCCTCATGGTCCCGTCGGTGAAAGAGTGAGTCAAGAATTTGCCTCCTAATGTAACATTCATCATCATTGGGGTAATAGGGGTCATCAGAGTAATGACACAAGAAAATGAAAATAGTGAAAGATTTTAGCAAATTAGTGTGTAACATTTATATAAGCGATACACCAAGCCATGGATAAAGGCACATATGGTGGTTTGTTCCATCACCTCACCACAAAAACAGGGTCCTGAGCTGAATCCCAGGCAGCTGTGGCCTCTCCTGAAGTCTCCAATTGTGTCTGTGTACTTTCCTCCTGGTGCTCCGGTTTCCTGCCGCAGCCCAAAAATTAGGTGAACCGGAGAATCTAAATTGACCATAGACTGGCGATTGCCCCCACAGTGACCCTGCACAAAATATAGCTGGTGTAAATGATGGATGAGTTTTGGTGATTTCCCTTGTCACATCTTTTTTTTTTTCAGCACATTTACATTTTCTCTTTTTCTTTTTTCATAATGCAAGAATGTGATCTCTACTCCACTGATCTTGTTGAATACAAGTGTACCCTCACTTTTGTATAAATATGATGCATAATCTAACTTGTATTTTGTAGGGAGCTCCTGGTAACAGAGGATTCCCTGGTGCTGACGGGCTGCCAGGACCTAAGGTACAATATCTTTTAGAGTCATTAGGAATGTTCTTTCAGCATGTAGAGCAACAAATTGCATCATCTATGATATGTTTTTTATTCTAAAGGGTGCTCAAGGAGATCGTGGCACAGGTGGACCACCAGGGCCCAAAGGTTCTTTAGGAGACCCTGGCCGTACAGGAGAACCTGGTCTACCAGGTGCAAGGGTAACACCGAAGACCTTGACATTTTATCTTTGAGCTTGATGAGCTGTTAATTCACTCACTGCATTTAGGTACTATTACGTATAGTTTCCAGTTTCCATTAATTGTGTCTTTCATCTGTTTTCCAAAGGGTCTTACTGGTACCCCTGGAGTCCAGGGAGCAGAGGGCAAGTCAGGTCCATCGGTAGGTCAACAATTCACACAGTCACATTAGTCACTCACTCACTGGACATTAAAATGTGATTTAAGTTTATGAAAAATCATCAGTGATGGTTAAATGAATGTGTGGTGTGCTTATTATTCAGGGTGCCCCAGGTGAGGATGGTCGTCCAGGCCCTGCAGGATCCATTGGAAACAGAGGCCCCGCAGGAACCATGGGAGTACTGGGCCCCAAGGGCTTCAGTGTAAGGCTGCAGTCTTCAAAAAGTTTGCATTAATAGTCATTAATTTTCAGCCCTGTTCCTCATTCTAAAGTAAATGTTTTACCTTTACAGGGTGACCCAGGAAAAACAGGTGAACAAGGATCAGCAGGTGTTCCAGGTCAAAGAGTGAGTACTATTTACTATTTCTTCCTGTTCACTCACTGTCAGTGTCTGTCAGTAGTACGCACTGTAATAATCCAGTTTGTATCTGCACATCGTGACCACAGCATGTTGTATCTGTTGAACTGGCTTAGCTACGTTAATGTGTGTATCATCTCATGTTTTGATTCTTTACCATTGAGGTCACTTGTTTCTTCTTCACCTTATATCAGTTTAGCTAGAAGATCAAGCAGAACAGGGGTTAATTTTTAATTGTGATTTTGTTTCAGGGTCCTCCTGGGAAAGATGGAGAGGTTGGCCCCGCTGGTCCCCCTGGGCCATCTGTAAGTGTCTGCTTTGTCACAGTAATCCTCCAACCCCACCCATACTCTTCTCACTGCCATTACAACTAGAATGACTGCAATTGCATTAATGTCTCCTCTAACAGGGTGTTGCAGGAGACAGAGGAGAGCAAGGACCTCCAGGTGTGAATGGATTCCAGGTATGTAATTGGTTTTTGTTGGTAGTAAAATGTGATGTAAATGTGTTGTAAGTTGGAAAAACAGTTAATGAACATACAGTTGAATGAAAAGTAATGAAATGTATTTTGACCTCACACTGTGCTGAAGTGTTAAACTGTTCTTGTGTGTTCATAGGGTTTGCCTGGAAACCAAGGTCCCCCTGGAGAATCTGGAAAACCAGGTGATCAAGTGAGTGTGACAAAAGCTTTAATTACACATATGGCTACATGAATGTACCTCAGTTTCTTTACATAATGAAGCTGAATCATTTGAAGTGTCACATACGGGATCATGATTCTGTACCTGTTATTTCCAGGGTATTCCCGGAGAGCTTGGTGCTGTGGGTCAGATTGGACCAAGGGTAGGTGAATTTTCCCATGATGAATGAAGTCCTTTCAATTGCTCTCAGGCAGAGAGTGGCTGTGATGACCTGAGACTTAAACTCATGTTGTTTCTTCTGCAGGGTGAGCGTGGAGTCCCTGGGGAGAGAGGAGAACTGGGATCAACCGGTCTGCAGGGACCTAAAGGAATCCCTGGTGCCCCTGGCCCAGATGGACCAAAGGTATTACTGCAGTGGCGCAACAGATACAACCAAGTGTTGAAGAAGTCATGTCAGTGACAGGGTGAAACAAGACTAACCTCGGTGTCTGTCGCTTTAGGGTAGCCCTGGTCCTCCTGGTGCTCTAGGGGATGTGGGTCCTCCAGGTCTTCAGGGAATGCCAGGGGAGAGGGGCATCTCTGGTCCTCCTGGGCCTAAAGGTGACAGAGTAAGTTTATCAACATATATTTTTCGTATTGTTAATTCTTGAGTCATGACGTAGGTGCCAAAGCACACATGAAAAAATAACACTAATGTGTCACTATGCAAATATTAAAACAAGTAGATCCTTTAGAAAAGTACTGCAGAGTCTGCCTGCTGCTCTAACTTTACAATGGATGAGTCTGACTCTGCTCTGTGCTCTCTCACTCTCACTCTCTCTGTTGACAGTGAATAAAGGAGCCTCACGCTTTGTTATGTTTTTCTGTGTGTAGGGAGCAATCGGTGAGAAAGGATCAGAAGGCACACCTGGAAATGATGGTGCAAGAGTAAGTAAAACATTTATCACTCAGTGCTAACACACTTCTCACTTGCCAGAACATGCCACTGAAAATAATCTACATCAGTACAGTATCAGTACAAGCTCATGGCCTGTCACAGTTTGTTCTGAGAAATGAGACAACACAAATTACTGGTAACAGTGATGAGTAGATATCTCCAGCTACCTCCAACCAGATCTCTCTTCTGTCAACAGGGGGCCCCAGGTCCTGTTGGCCCACTAGGACCTGCTGGACCCAGTGGTGAGAAGGTACAGTCTTTCTTTTCTGTTTGACACATGTCAAAAAGCTGCTGCTCACATCACAATGACTCCAGGTCATGAATGCAGGAAGTGAAGCTTCTACGTGATTTTAGTAAAACATCATTTCCCACAATGCCGCCTGTTGTCTTGTTTGTATCTGATCTTATCTGTATCTACCAGCTCATGCAGGCCAGTCTTTGCCTTCAGTACTTTTACAAACAATTTTGCATTTATGGGAAAGTATATCTTCAATAAGTGACTGTAGCAATCAACTTGTGACATTTTTGCAGGGTGAACCTGGACCCAAAGGACCAGCTGGACCTCCAGGATCCAGAGGAGTTCCTGTGAGTAGCCCTGGCCAGTTTTTCAGCTTATGCATTACTATTGTATCTGTTTCATTACACTGCAGTACATGAAGCATAAATTCATTCACGCAGCTTTGACATATAATGTATCTTGTGCCACAGGGAGCCAGAGGTGACCCTGGCCCAATTGGTGCAGTTGGATTTTCTGGAGCCCCTGTAAGTAGTTACCATATTGCTCTCTAACCCTAAAACTATTAATTCATAAAATTTGCTTTGTTTGATTGATCTTTCCCACATTACCTCCACTGTACAGGGTCCTGATGGTCAACCTGGAGTCAAGGGAGAGCCTGGAGAGCCAGGCCAGAAAGGAGATGCTGGATCACCTGGACCTCAAGGCTTGGCTGGGGCTCATGGACCTCCTGTGAGTTATATAAAGTTATAAGAAAATAATAAATTACTTTAAACATAGTTGTTATGTCACATTTTCATACCAGAAACAAGTTGATAAAGTGTTATAAACCACCTCTGTGTTTTTATGAAGTCCAGTTTGGAGGTTGTGATGCATAATCTGTTCACTGTATGTCTTTAAAGACCCAGAGTTTTTCATGCTTCTGATAAAGAATTGTTTTCTCAGGGGCCAGTTGGTGTTGCTGGATTGAAAGGCGGCAGAGGAACACAGGGTGCACCAGTAAGATTACTTCATAATTTCAGAGATGTTATTGCAATGTGAAACAACTGTATCTAATGCAGATCTGACTGTTTGTCAAACATTATATTTTACATGTGTTACATTTATGTTACAAAACTTGTGAAGCTGTAATCAAGCATCTTGTGTAATTTTTCTGCTCCCAGGGTCCCACTGGTTTCCCTGGATCTGCAGGAAGAGTCGGACCACCAGGCCCAACTGTGAGTATTATTCTCACAGAGGAAGCAAACACATTCAGGGAACCAGGACAAAAAAGGTTTAGGATCATAAGGGACACTTCAAATCAGAGTTTAATGAAATTCCTCCGAACATCAAACAGTGACACAACATTTGCACCAGAAGTAACATAACGTACATGTTAGACTGTAACATTATCTGTTCAGGAGAAAGTTGAATATGAAAATAACGTCTGAATTAAAAACAGATGCTATCCCTACTGAAATCACTAACAGTTACCAACATGTGAACACTGACTTTAGTTAGTTTGGTTCTCTCAGCTCTGTTGTTAATATCACAACTGTAGCAACAGTTTACTGTTTTAGTTTCTGTATCTGTGGAAACTGCTTCTATGAGCATCTTTAGCCACTAATGCAATGACCTAAGGTGAAGCACCTGTGTAGAGTATACACTTACCCCATGACTGTAACCACACCTGTCAGGGTCCACTTGGGGAACCCGGACCTCTTGGACCTCCAGGGAAAGAGGGACCTCCTGGCCTTCGTGGAGACCATGGACCTCCTGGAAGACAGGGAGAGCGAGGCCCAGCTGGAGCACCTGGCAGCCCAGGAGACAAAGGAGACTCTGGAGAGGATGGACCTACGGTAAACTGATGTCGTACATCTGACGAGCATTCTGTTTGATGTAGATTGAGAGATTATAGTGGATCCGCTTAAAGATCCATTTAAAATTGAAGGACACAAGTTAACACCATCTAAAAGCTGAAACATTTCAGGTGGATTCTGTTAATACTTAATCTAAATGTTCTGTGTGTGGTGACCTGGGTTTAGGGTCCTGATGGTCCTCCAGGCCCAGCTGGAACTACAGGACAGAGAGGCATTGTGGGTCTTCCTGGTCAGAGAGGAGAACGTGGAATGCCCGGTCTTCCAGGACCAGCGGTCTGTATCACTGACTTTTTTTTCAACATTTAGCTTTGCTCAGTTCTAATGTGGGATGCCCTTCAAGTGCCATATTGTGAGTTACCTGTTTCTTTTTTTTCTTAGGGCCCACCAGGAAAACAGGGATCCACAGGACCATCTGGAGATAAAGGCCCCCCGGGTCCTGTTGGTACTCCTGGTGCTAATGGACCTCGTGGCGATCCTGGCCCTGATGTAAGAACACGTTCTAAATTTGCTGTGGTTCTCAAGTTGTTACCCCGGGGTGTTTCTCAGTTGTCTTGATGTGTCTTTGTGTGTTCTTCAGGGCCCTGCAGGATCTGATGGTCCACCAGGAAAAGACGGCGTTCTTGGACAAAGAGTAAGAGACAAAACAATCGTATCTGTTTGTTGTTAAGCATATTTTAAGTGACTAACAGATGCCACTTCTACAGGGAGACAGAGGAGATGCTGGTCCAGAGGGCTTGGTGGGTCCACAGGGACTTCCTGGTACTCCAGGTCCTGTCGGTGTACCGGGTGATGCTGGAAAGAGAGGAGAGGCTGTAAGTGGACTTTGTCACCTCTGTGTCTCCTGTGTGTTAGTTTGTGTCTCTGTCCTTCAGCACAATGCAACAGAGTAATAACAGATTCACATGTATTAAGAACAAGGCTACATTCTGAAGGTGAACTGGATTTCACCCCTGAGACCATGTTGGAACATGAATAGACTTAATATAAAGTGACAGGAATAATGTGTTTGGGCATAATAAGGAGTTGGATTTCTTCAGTGCTGGCAGAGGTCTGAGGTCGGAGTAATGATTTGTCTCATTTGCAGGGCTCCAGAGGACCTGTTGGTCCACCTGGCTCGGCCGGAAAGAGAGGATTAGTGGTGAGTCTCCAATATCCCACTTAAGACACCTTAAGATAATGAGAAGATTAATATGCAGGAGCTCACATGCTCCAGGGGATTGTAAATGACTTTTTGTGATAGGTGTCGATGAAAATTACCGGTATGAGAACAGAACCAAAGTGAAAACTCCCCACTTTCAAAACTGACAACGTGTGTTGCATCTTTCTCAATTCAGGGACCCCAAGGACCAAGAGGGGATAAGGGTGACCTGGGTGATCATGGAGAGAGAGGACAGAAGGGACACCGAGGTTTCACCGGTTTGCAGGGTCTTCCCGGACCTCCAGTAAGTCAGAGTGACACTACACTGCATCTCAGTTGTTCTCCATTGTTCATTTTGTCAGTGAAAGTTCATATGCCATTGTTTAGCTGGTGATCGTTTCTGTTTCTTGTAACACAATTCTCAATATTTAAGCAGTGAGTGATTCCTCCAGTTTTGTTTTTGCTAACACTCCTCTCAGTCTTGTTCTCAATGTGTGATGACATACTTGTTTTAACATCTGACATCACGTTTAAAGAGACACATTAAGTCAGTCTCTTCTAAAAATCTATGGAAGAACAACAGTAGTCCAAGACTATAGCCAGTATCACACTGGAAAATGACACGTCAGACCCACTGCTGTGGTTCAGGCTGTGGACACCAGCTGTTGTTACATGTTTAGCACTTGGTCTTATACTGAAAATGTGCCTCACACTGTGTAATATAGAATATAAACATCAGTATGCATCAGATGAATGAGGGAGACTGATGAACATTTATTTTCTGCTTTCAGGGCACAACGGGTGAGCAGGGAGCTCCAGGAATTGTTGGACCAAGCGGCCCCAGGGTAAATACTACGGAGAAATGGAAATATCATACTGCGCTTTATGATACAGTTTTTACTGTTACCAACATCATACATACTGGGTTTAGACTCTCAGAGACATTTATTGTGAAACCACACTCCTAATTTTGGGCCTAACTGCTAACAAGTCATGACTGGAATATGTTTCAGGGACCTCCTGGACCTGTTGGACCCCATGGAAAGGAAGGATATGTGGGGCAGCCAGGGCCAATGGGACCTCCTGGAACTCGTGGACTCAGTGGAGAAATTGGGCCAGAGGTATCATCTTATGTTACAACACAGAAAAGTTCTCACTGTGTGTTATTCAGTTATGGAAATATTGGGGAAAAAACTGTCCTTTGTGTGAGTTAGCTGAAGCTTTAAAAAACAGAAACATAAAATGTCCAAGTACCTAAATCCTACCTAAATGCACCTATATCAACAGGGTCCTCCAGGAGAGCCTGGACCCCCAGGTCCACCCGGTCCCCCAGGACCTCCCATGGCTGCTATGGATGACCTCTTTGGCGGCCCTCAGGATTATGACTCCGGCCCTCCACCTCCCCCTGAGTTCAGCGAGGATGAGGCTCTGCCTAACAGCAACTCCTCCACCATCGTGCCTGTGGACCCCAGCGTCCAGGCCACTCTGAAGGCTCTCAGCAGCCAGATTGACAGCATGAAGAGCCCAGACGGCAGCAGGAAGCATCCTGCCAGGACCTGCGATGACCTGAAGCGATGCTACCCCATGAAGAAGAGCGGTAAGTGTTCTGGGGAGATGTCTAATCAAAATCATGAGACATCTTGTTTCTGACAATGGACATGGACTCAACAAAACTGCAGTTCACACAGAATGAGAGATAAGTCTCACAGGGTGTGTAACATAAACCCCGACCTTCACTCCTCATCTTTGTTCTCGAGTTTATTATTTTCTTATCTCAGCAGAGCTTCTTCCCTCCATGATTAATACAGGAGTGTGATAAAGTCATGTCTCAAAACTTTAAAATAATACAGCCAGTATGTAAAATCACTTATTTATCTCTGTAGGCGAGTTCTGGGTGGATCCAAACCAAGGCAGTGCCGAGGACGCCATCAAAGTGCACTGCAACATGGACACCGGGGAGACCTGCATCTCCGCCAACCCAGCCAGCATACCTCGTAAAGTGTGGTGGAGCGCGTCCAGGAACAAACCTGTGTGGTTCGGAGCCGACATCAACAGAGGAACACATGTGAGCGCTAGCATTTTGATGGTGGGAGAGAGAGAAAGGGAGGGAAAAAGAGCTGTGAATTGAGAATGCACAGTGAAGCTGTTAGAGAAAGAGTGCTGTGAAGGAGTTTCTGCTGTGAATGTAATAACGAGGCAGCTGCAGAATGAGAGAAGAAGGAATTTTTGAGGAACAAAAAGAAAAAACTCATTTATATCTTATGCATGTATCGAGTGTTGATCGCTGTTTCTGTTTCTCTAGTTTACTTACGGCAACAAAGATCAGCCAACTAATTCCATCACGGTTCAGATGACCTTCATCCGCCTGCTGTCCAAAGAGGCCTCTCAGACCATCACCTACCACTGCAAGAACTCCGTGGGCTACAAGGATGAGAAGAATAGCAACTTGAAGAAAGCCGTGGTCCTCAAAGGCTCCAACGACCTGGAGCTTAAAGCAGAGGGGAACAGCCGCTTCAGATACACAGTGGTGGAGGACTCCTGCTCAGTAAGTCCCCTCCTCTCAGACGTGATTTTGCTTTTTTTTTACACATTCATCACTTCTTAAACGTTGCAAAGGTGCTGTGAGGCCGCTCATAGTCTGTATCTTTAGTGTTCTCATATAAACCCAAGAAATGACCAAATCCGGCAATCAGTTGCTCTCTCAGCAGCACCTCTTTAAACAGCTCATTAAATCCTATTCCATGTTTCAAAGTTATCTATAATAGCTGGGCTGTAGTTTTGCAGACTTCATTTAAAAAAAATGAAGTGACTTCTCCTCAGTTAAGATCAGTAGAAGAACCTGTTATTGTCTTTCAGTGCAAACTTTCCTCTTCTGCTCTCATCAGTGTCATCCTGCCAAAATAGAAACAATCTAATAAACAGACTGTTCACTGGCTGAGTATCATCAAACAGCAATTAGTAACAGAAGTTAGCAATTACCTTGCAGAGCATTCATTAGCGCTTTTCCTCATGAGTCAGTGGAGGTCAAAACAGAGCTAAGAGTCAATATTAGTTAAACACACACATAAAGAACAATGAAACTGTTTGCCAGCACTGTTACCTACAACAACTTTGTGTGACAGTGTGTCAATGTTGTGCTGCCCCAAGTGGCTCAGAGAAGCATTGATTAATGAGTATTTTGGCAGCAGACTCTTTACATGGGACTGGATCAACATAACCTCCAGTGTGTGTGTTCGCGGTAATGAAGGAGCAGCAAATGCTCACTAATGGGTTTTCAATAGTTGTTGTGACACAGAGGAAAGAGGATTAATCCACTGCAGGCTTTAGTCTTTTCATCGACTGTGTTGCCTTTAAGGACAAAGAAAACCAATCTGCGACGTTGGTGTGTGGAGGAGATGCTTCTTTGTCTGTCGCAGTAAAGCAGTATTTAAAAAAAACAACAAAAAAACAACTTTACCATTTTAATGAGATGTTTTGTTCCTCACTGATTGAAACTACAAAGCTAAGTCACTGACTGACTTTCTGTTTGTATCCCCATGACAGAGAGCAACTGGCAACTGGGGCAAGACAGTGTTTGAGTACAGGACACAGAAAACAGCAAGACTTCCTATTGTGGATATTGCACCAGTGGACATTGGTGGCCCAGATCAAGAGTTTGGCATCGATATCGGGCCCGTGTGCTTCTTGTAAGAGCGTTGGCAGGGATGCGTCGAGGACAATCCTGAGACTATTGAACTGACAGCTGACGCGATCAGCCACATTGTACATAGAAGTACTGAGAACTATTCTGGCCCTGTGGCAAGATATTTATTGTGCCTTCCGACCCAGTTCAAGACATCGACGATTTGTAAGTTAGATGAATGTTTGGAATTTACATAAAGAAAAATTTGGTAAAAAAAAAAACAAAAAAAACAAACAGAATCATTCCTCTGTCTTCTTGTGTACGTTTGACTTTAAGCTTCATGCATTTTGAGGCTCATGATGGTCCAAATAATTTTATTTCACAAAATATCACCAAAGATTTATGACTATTAAAGCTTTAAAATGTTCATTAAAACTGCTGTTTACAGGCCCAGAAAAACCCCACTGAAGCTATGTCAAATGTCCCGCCACTACTAATCTTTACAGATCTCTCTGTTCTTTCTTTTTTTTATTTTTATTTTAAATGTCTGAGTATAAAAAACAACATTGTGGTGCTATTGAGGAAACAAATACAGCTGATGATGCATTCACCGGCTCAGGTATTTTCTCAAGACAGTTTTGATGAACCAGTGTCTGTATCCAAGTTATTTTGAACTCTGTACCGATCACGTAGAACATTAAAGACACATTAAGACTGTCGATTTCCTCAGTGTTAGCTACCTCGTCACCGAAACTGAGAAAAACGACGACACTACATGTAAATCTTCTTTTTCACAGGTGCTGTTTTGTAAGTAAAGCGTGATCTTTGTGCACTTCTCCCGGCTTCGCGGTACAGGGCAGGGTTTGGGGACGCCAATAAAGATCTTTCTGTCAACGATGGAGAGATGAATGAGGATGTTGTGTGAGTGGTGTGTGGTGATTTGTGACATTTTATTCTTTCCCTCAACTTAAATGTCATACAGTAAACAAAAGGTAGCACAGAATATTCTATTTTTATGCATGTCAGTTCCCCCTTTTTTTGCAGTATCCTGGACTTATATGCTCTTGAAATCTTTTTTTTTTCTTTTTTATAATCAGTTTTATAGAATAAGGTGGCTGTGAGTGCCTGTTTGCTTTGTATGTCTTGCTATGCAACAAATTAAACAAAATGCTTGTTAATCCCCCCAAGCTCTTGTCATATTAATTCAGGTATAGTTAGGTGCTTTAAGGTTGTTGTTTTGCACACAGACTTCTTTTTGTAGTTAAAAAACCAAAACATGTACTTGACATAGTTACCCAGTTGTTTCTAATGTAAGCTGTTTTCTTTTCAACTCTCATGAATGTGCCTTCACATTTACTTCCATTGTGAGCAATTGGTTCGTATTTGAACGTATTTATTTTAGATTTGTTAAACTTTGCACTGCTAACATCCCAGAGGCAGAGAAGAGAAGGAGGAGGAGGAGGAGGAGGAGGAGGGGGAGCTTTCCATACTGGAAGCAGATGCGTTTCATCCATTGAAAATAAATATTGAAAATATTTCTCTCTGCCTGTTCTTGTTTGAGGAGAGCTCATTTGGTCCTTCATAAAGACATATAAAAGAATTGCCACGGCTTAAGAAGGGTGTGAAATCAAGAAGACATCGTGAATCAGACCTCAGATTGAACACAGCTGGAGGTGAGGGCGAAGGACAAACTGGTACTGATCAGCTCTGTGGCGAGTTTAATGCTAATAAGCGTGCTAACATGCTTCTGATGCTGATGCTTTAGGTTCCATGTCATTATCCACCGCAGTGTAGCGCATTTGCATGCTGGTGTGAATGTCATTACCCCTGCAGGTATGTGATCATGTCACAGTATTAAGTATTGTGAGTATTGATCAGCACCACATTCTATCCATCCAACAGTCTGGACACTGATGCTGCCACTCTGCTGAACACTGCACAACACAACAAGAAACACAAAAACTATCATCATCTGCTAACTTAAGTCACGCAAGAATAATATGAAATGAGCAGCATTTTTGTTTTTGCAGCAAGATTTTCTTTAATAACTGTAACAGCAAAGTCAATGCAACCAAAAGTAAAATCATAGGAATAGTACTGCAGGTATAGACAGAGTTTGTCCAACTAAAAGTGCCTTCTGGTGCAAGGAAAGAGGAGAATAGGCTAACATGATGACAAAGTGATAATATGACA
Organism: Selene dorsalis; assembly: GCA_900303245.1. Lineage (NCBI taxonomy): Eukaryota > Metazoa > Chordata > Actinopteri > Carangiformes > Carangidae > Selene > Selene dorsalis. The sequence continues at coordinate 16,314 of OMNW01034523.1, read as the reverse complement.
TGTAAATACTGAAATACTGACTCAAACTTGTAAGAGAAAAAAGAGAAGAAAAAAAAGTCAACCTTCAATGTCAAGAACAAAAAAAAGTGGGGTTGTCAGTAAATACTCAACTGCATTAATCAACTAGATAACGTGAGACTTCATATTGTGTAAAAATAAGCTACAGCATGTGATGTTATGGATGAGCTGAAAGTTTTGTTCCATTTATTTTTCTTGCCGGCTTGTGTTCGGCGTACAAACAGGAATGTTTCAACGATACAGAATTCAAATGATGCATACACACAAACGGTCTCATATGAAAATTCTGCCACAGAGTGTACCATTCAACATATCATCGACTATTTACATCTCTCATCCCCTGTGCAAGCAAAGGTCATCAAAACTACTCCTTCCATATTTTGTTTTTTACAAAAATAGTTCTTTTTCTATAATGGATCTGAGTTTTACCTTGAAAAAACCAATCTAAATGCAAATGCATATAAACCTCAAGATGAAAAGTGTGACATCTTGACTCTGCTGTGGAGTGGATTTGGCACTTCATACAAACGAGATAAAAGTTACGCGACCGGGAGCCTCTTCTTGGCATCAGCAGCGGCCGTCTAGCAGGTCCAGGGAGAAGACGGTGCCTTCTAAGATTAGTCCCATTTTGAACCCCTCCTGGAAGAAAGCCGGGCAACAGCTGTGACATTGTGTGACTGTGCACGTGGACGTGTGCTCTGTGAGATTACATTACAACGCTGCTGATAAACACGGGGCCTGAGTGATGCTTAGATTAGAGCCAACGGGGGAAAAACATCCATAAAACTCTGAGGTTAAGAAAGAATGAAGCGCTCAACAAAACAGAGATTAGGACACTGCTGCTCCGTCATGCTCCGTCATGCATTATGTACAAGATCCTCAAGCCAAGCAGAAACAACAAGGCATGCAGGAGGCGCTGGTCAAACACATTTATATCAGATGGAAAGGTTATTTTATTTTGGAAAAATAGTAGATGTGGGAAAACTGGACTTGTAATGGTTTTAATGTGCTCTTTTATAAAGCAGGATTTGATACTTGTCACAATTACAAAAAATACATGTTTTTTTTGTTGTTTTTTTCCCACAGTGAGAAGCAAACCAAAACATGATGCACAGTCCTCATTCATATTTTCCAAAATAATATAATATATATAATAAAAGGGACAGAAGAAACTTATCAGCCGCAGCCACACAGCTGAGATTATTAAATCAGATGCTAATCAACCACACAGCCACACATGCATGTGGTTTTTTTTGTTGTTTTTTTTCCAAATGCGAGAACATGCGGCAACTTTCAAAGCGTGCAAGGCACAAATACAACAGACACAGCCAGAGAGAAAGAGAGAGCAGAGAGTACGAACCATCTCTGACGCTACAAGTGGAAAGAAGAAGAGATGAGTGCAGCTGGTGTTAGTTAAAGAGAGGAAGAAGCTGTAGGAAACACTTGCAGGAAAACAAAAAGTGTGTCAAAGCAACACCGCCTCCTACTGGTGACACACACAGAAAAATCAGCAGCAAACAGAAAATGTCGGGTTCATTGAAGTCAACTCGAGTCAACTTCATTGTTTTATTTTTGCGTTTGTGTTTACATATGTGACTGAATGATTTTTCTATAGAGACGTATTCAAACTCTTTAGAGATGTGTAACTGCAGGTACAGTAGCTTTAGGCCTCCAACAGCCACACACAGACAGTGAAGAAATGGTCCAAACACAATCTGATGCAGTTGGAGATTCATCGCAGTTCATTATCTGCCTTAGTTCTGTGTGTATGAGTGTATGTCTCGTATTTTTACACCCTTCCTGTTTTATTTTGACTTCACTAACTCAGTCCGCTTCCTGCTGCTCCGCCCTGATGTTCAGCATCTGTGTCTCACTGTCTCTCCTCTCCTGGTGTATTTAGTCTACGTCTTCCTTACACATTCATTTCCTTGTGTTTAGTCTTCAGTCACTGACTTGATTGACGTCTGCTCCGTTCTGACCTTTTCTAGTGTTTGTTTTCTAGTGTCCTGACCTTTTTCTGAGCAAAGTCATTTGTGATTTCTGAAAACCCTCATTTCTTTTCATTCTGGTATTTGTCTATAAACTATTTCATGGAAGTTAAAGCACAAAGCCTAAAAGCAAAGAGTTACTGATTCATAGTTTCCATATAATGGAATCATTAAAGTATAAATTTTGAGCTTTGCTAGTGTGAAAGAAGTTGTTTCTTTGCTCTGATCAGTTTAATCAGACAAGTTTACTGAGGTTCCTCTCAGTGTGTCCCCCTGCTTTGACTTTGACAGGACGGCAGGTATGTTTGACCCTGGGACAGTTTTTTGTAATTCATTTGATTCTTTTGAACTTAAATCCTATTTTTTCAGATTAAAAGCCCAAAATAAAGCGTTGCTGCAAAACCAAAATCTATTGCAAATTTTGTACTATTTTGTAGACACAGTCGAGGAAGTGATTCTGCGGCTGTGCTGCCATGACAAATGTCTAAAGCACAGACCACAATGCAGCTCATAGTCTGAGGTGTCTGTCATTCCCTCTCAACAGGACTAAAAGTAGATTTTTCTTGGATTAGTGAAACAGTCTGGCTCCAGTTTACTGTTTATGCACCAGTCTCAGCCCACCACTGCTCTCCTGCTGCAGAGTGTGAGAGCCACTAAGCCGCAGCATCAGCTCTGACATCTGATGCCTCTGGTGGAAACAATAAAATATGGACGACTATGTACAAAGTGCTGTTAATGACTCTTTACTCCTGCCTGAGGACAGCTGGGGACTTTTTATTATTTCTGAATAATGAATTTGATGTTACACTCAGCTTTTCATTTACTGCTCCACCAGACCTCAAATACAGTCACATTCAAATATTCTGCTCTCATATCAAGACATTTTCACTGTAGCCCGGGAACATTTGACTCTCTACTATGATGCGACAGAAACAAGACCTTTCATTATTTCAGTTATTTACGAGTGCCTAATTGGTTTCACATCTTTAATCAACCTAGATTGGGCCAGATAAGGACTTCATTAAAATCTGATTATGTTATTAGGTAGAATCTATTTTAACATTAATAACTTCAGTAAAAATGATAAATTACAGCTTCCAACAGGACAATTAACACCTGTCCTCTTTCAGCAGTGACACCCTCCTCTGTTAGGAAACTTAGTTTCAGACTCAAAGCCTCTGTTCATATAAACAAGAGAAACATCTTAAGCTCAAAGTGCTGACATTGATAATTAGAGGGACAGGACACACAAGTTTCACACTTCAACCAGCCTCCCAGCAGCTCTATAACAATCAGACGGAGTCAGACGGAGACAGGAGCTCACCTGCATCTCATCCAGCTTTGACTGAATGTCTGGAGGGAAGTCAGCTGCCCCGCAGGTGAACGGATCAAATGGCTCAGCACCAAACAAGTCTTTCCCTACAGACACAGACAGCAGATAAACATCACACAGGCTGCAGAGGAAAAGTCTCTTCAAAAGACAGTGATTGTAGATTTTTTGCACATCATGCTGCAGATGTGCTGTGACGATTACTCACTTATATCTGGTGGCAGTGTGGTCGGCGGTGGTGGTGGTGGGCAGCCGTTACTGGCCTGCGTGGGCACCAGCGGCGTCACAGGGGAGAAGGGAACCATGTCGAAAATATCTGTGGACTGTGGTTTCGTGGAGATGCTGCCTGCCTGTATCAAAAGGCACAGAAGTGGGAATAATTATGGCGAAAACACAAACTGTGCAGTTATTTTTTTTTTTTGTTTTTGCACAGAAGCAAAAGAAGTAGCAGTAAGAAGGCAGGAAATAACAAGGCTTCAGGGACACATACAAAGCACAGAGAAAGAGAGAAAGAGAAAGCATAGGAGGTTTACGCGAGGCCGTGGGATGCTGCATCCCTCGGGCGGTTTAGGAGGAAGGAGAGCAGGTTTGGCAGGCGGAGGAGTTAGTAGCCCGGCAGATAAGTTGGACTCCGGCGAGCTCATGGGAGTGAGTGTGACAGAGGAGATTTCCAGACAGGACAGCGACTTGATGCTGTGACACCAGAAGAGAGAGGAGGGCCTCTGCAGCATGTACGCTTCATTAGCTGCGTTTATGTGCAGCGGCTGAGGGGAGGAAAAAAAAAAAAAGAAAAGACGGCAGACAGAAAGTGACCAGAGAGGGACAATATTATTCAGTCTCATCGAGGAAGGAGAGGTGTGGGTAATTGCATCCACGGGAGGCTGCCACCACTACAGGCACTTGTCCCAATGAGATGCTGAACGTATCGCATTCCTCATCAGACCAATCAGGTGTGTAATTGCTTTGCTTCACGCACAGCTTAGACCCACATCCACTCCCTCCAGATCCTTTTTGGTCATTCTAAAGCTGAGTCTGAGGCCATGTGCTTAATCACACAGGCAATATCAGCAAACCCAGCTGTCCTTAAGTATACTCTCTAAACTTGCTAGATTCAATTTACTCAACTTTTATAATTATTGGCTGTGTAGCGTGACTCATGAGGCTGAATAGTCAATGTAATATTAGATTAGTGTGATGCTTTAGTTTGTGTGCAGACGATGCAATTAGAGCCAGAGTGTGAAACAAGCATCTCTAACTTGGTCTCATGAGACTGGAAGCTTATGGAGTCTAGAGTTAGTTAACTTTAGCCAACAATGATAGTGTCTCTTCTCTACTTGTGTTACAGTTAGTCTACATTTTAGCACAACACTGCTTATATTCTGTTGCTTAGAAATCAATCTGCCGTTTTATTCTGTGTGAACAGTAGTGGTGTGTGTGTGTGTGTGTGTGTGTGTGTGTCCTTACTGGTGGCACATGAGCTATCATCAGCTGTTCTTCGAGGTCTTGAAGCTGCTTCTTCAGCTCTGAGTTTTCTGTTTCCAGCTCTTGAATCTGCAAATTGAGAACAATGTGGAAGCCACATTAAAGCTACTGTGCAGAACTAATATACTGTAAAGTTGATCTTAACACAATAGACAGTGGAAATCCAATCGAGCTTATTAGGTTTCTTGATACAATCTTTGTATTATGGGCAACTCAGATGAACCCTCTTTATGACTCATCACTGTCCTGTGAACCCAACAGCATGAAACAAGTTTTCATGTCCTGATCAAATCATTTCTCATCTTTGTGATAATGTGTTTCTAGATTCTAAATGATTTATTAAGCTTTGAAACACCCATTTTTTCTGAATTTCATGATATATTGTCATATTGTAAATAGTATTAAAAAACAGTTTAAATAGCAGATACGCAGCTCCTCTTCACTTTGATGCAAGACAAAAGAATCCCATAACAATAAAGACAGTAGAAACATTTATACAGTTTCTTGATATATTCATGGTTATATTACCCACGGTTTTCCATGAAACTTTTAACACCTAATTTAATAAAGTGATCCTGACTCAAGAGCAACTTATGAGCTTTCCCTCAGGGCTTTCTACTACACAAAATGATTCGTCTTCCATGTGGGAAGTCCTAACTGGGCAAAGGATGAAATCATAACAGCTACTCAGCTCTTTTCATCTCCATGACAACTAAGCAAACTATCCACTGTCGCAGACTGTGACACAGGTGAAACGTCTAGAGAAGTTAGATGGTGAACTTTGAGTTGAGATTGTGTTGAAATGTTGTGAAAAACCAACGATGAGCCTTTATGTTCAAACATGTCATTTATCCTTAGGGTGAATGTTCAGTAAATGCAGAGTTATGCTGCTGATGCTGATTTTTTTTTTAGGAACCAGCTCGACACAAAAACGTGGAAAAAAAAATTGCTGCAAATTAACCTTGAAATAAATTACATACAATAAATTACAGTGTGACCAAATTCATACAAATGTCTTAATAAATCACCGTCTGAACAAAGATAGGGATGGCTCCACTTTTTGTGCGGACGCAGACTGATTCAATTACAGAGCGAGTCTGAGCGTTATCATTAACATTCATTACAGACATCTTTCATCAACACAGCTTAATTGTCCACACTGGATGATTTAAAACAATCAATAGAAACATGCACTGCATTCATTAATAAAAAATATCAATGTGTCCATGGGGCGGTTGAAGTTTTTTGCAAAGTCAATTAAAGTGTGTGCAAGAGCAGATGAGCTGAACTGAAGTGAATGTGTGACGTACGCGTTTCTGAAGGGTTCCAATCTGTTTCCTGGTCTCCACGTCTTTGCCTCCAGACTCCAGGAACTTCTTGTAGGCCAAGTCAAAGGCCTGACCGATGGTTAGAGTTATCTCCTCTGCCTGCAGCATGACAGAAATATATCTATTCAACTTCATTTGACTACAGCTTGAATGTATAAATGATGGTGGATTACTAACTGTGAAAATACAGCACCAACTCAGAGAGACAGCTGTGGAAACATGGTATCAAAATATAACATATGTAATAAGAACTGTGAAGTGTGTTTCAAAAAAGATGCAAGAAAGCACTTACACATTTTTCACTGTCAAACACATAGCAGAGGTGTTTGTTGGACTCAGAGTCTTTGCAGATGAATGTAAATATCCTTTTATCAGTTTTATCATCGGCACAGAATGATATCCTGTGTAACTGACAGTTGTGCTGCACATCCTGCAAAAACAAAACACAGGTGTTTGTTATTTATTTTGTTTAGAATCGGCAAAAACCAGCACCAAACAATAAGACTCAATTATTTTGGACTCACTTTTGTCTTGGGATCTAGTATTTTCACACCATAGATGGAGATCTGCAGTTCCACTTTGGGAATCTTCTGCCCCTCTGACTTCTTGATGTGTCTCTGAAACTGAAGATTGGACAGATCACAAGTAGAAAGCACTGATTAGTTCATCCTGTTAATGCTAAAATATTTATAAGGAACAAAACACATTTTTTTCACAGGAAACAGCTGGAAATAATGTGTAATGAGACTGAACCAAGGCAGTGAAGATGTGGACCATAAAAAGTAAAACGAGACATTCTTGAGGGAAAGAAAAAAAGAGAAAACGCTTGGCAGCGTGTTATCATTAAATATCTATTAAAATTTGTTTAGTGAAATTCAATCATTAAGGTGAAATGTTAAACAGAAGAAGATGATGCAAGAAGAAATCCATCCAACAGATCATTCCATCAAACAGTGCCAAAAAAACAATTTCACACTTTTGTTGCCAAGTGGCATAAACACCAACAGGACCTGGCAACGGGTCCGGGTCAATAACCAATGAAAATGTCTGTATGAAGGGGAGTGTGCACTGTCAGCTGAGGAGACAATGCATGCGAGGACAGGAAGATGATAATAGCTTGTAATTATTGCCAAATTTAATTTAAATCTTTAATTAATCATTATGAAGTCTCCACTGTAGTATTAAAAATCATAGAAGGCTGGCGTCATAGCTGTGCTGATGCCGCAGCTTATGGTTGCCTGAAGCTGCTGAGGGAGCGTGACCTGAGGAGAACATTTAGTTCTTGTGCAGACTGGAAAGAGATTTGAAACGGGATCTTTTGGAAATCTGTTTCAATTTCTATGTGTGAATAAAACTTCAAATTCATGGTTGGATTTCAGACTTAACACCACATCTGAGTGCTTTGTTTACTTTCTCTTCTTTCTTCCTTGATATAATGCACCAGTTGTTGTAGAGGTTTTTGATGGTTTGGTGTTTTCCTGATTGAAATGTATGTTTGAGTTTGTATAAAGTATATGTGCGTGTATACACATGTGAACCTGCAGCACAAACCTGTACCTGACCTTTCTTTTCAGCTTGTGAGGACAGACAGTGTGTGTGTTTGTGTGTGTGTGTGTACACATTGTCCTACAGTAAATTGATAGAATCAGCTGTCTAAGCTTAAGCTCCTATGATTGGACACAGTTACTTGTTGTGGCCTGCAGATGCAAAGACAAAGACCAAGCGAAAACAGTGACCGTGTTTTACAGTGAGTTTTGTCTCTGTGGAGTGAATACCTACAGGCATGTCTAACTTACTGTGGCACCGTATCTGACCTAAACCATGGACACATGCCTCCCTGGGACATATGCGTTTTTTTTTTGGTTGTTTTTTTTCCCCCTCCACATGATCTGAGGAAATATAATTCAGCCTGTTCCTTACTGTTAGTGTATCTGGCAGAAGTAACCACAGAGCCTTGGTCTCCAAACAGGCTTTCAAGATTAAATGTAATGTAACAATAGAGGTATGGGCTTGGGAAAACAAGCCTCCCCTGCAAGTGGCCTCACAGACTCCACTCTTGGCAGGAGAAGACAGAGGGGAGGCCAGCAGGCAGCGAGCACAGCCACGTTACCAAGAAGCTGGGAGAAAGGCGAGATGGCCGCGCTTTAGCAGTTCCCATGCTCGCAGGAGGAGCACACTGCTGGGCCAGTTGAACTTGTCTAATGCTGAAGTGTTTGCGTCTCAGATTAAGTGTCATTCATTGGGGAAAGTTAAATGAAACTGTGCTCTGAATAATGAAATAAAACCTACATAAGAAGTAGCCCATCATGACCCACTGAGCGCGGTCTTGGGTGTTTGCCTGGTGTGTGGCAACTTTTCAGCAGAGGACAACTGACTACACAGCACAGTACTTAAGTTCAAGTGGAGATCCTCCTGGACAGCTATTACTCCAACGCTCCTAGTGAAACCTGTTTAGTTGTATAAATGCAACCGCGTATGTATTTTTCAGATGTTAAGACATTGTTGTATTGTGCTCAACTGTTTTCTCAAGTAAGCACATTTAGGAGGCAGTGATGAACACCTAAAACCTAACTATTGTATATTTCTACATCCTCAGACCACGGTGTCTGGTGAAACACTTTCAGCCTCACCTTTAACTAACATGGCATCGTTATGACACTGATCAAACATCACTGGTCAAACAGGACTGACAGTGAAGGAGTTGGCTGTTTTCTTCTTCTGTGATGAACAGTGAACACAGTGTATGGTCTTTTCAAAATAAAAGACAATTCATACTACGGACTAAGAGCTCTAAGAGCTCTAAACCAGTGAAAAGTAAATTAGAGAAATGAGGTAATAATACGTTTCCAAAAACAAATAAAAGTACTTTGTAACAGTCTTTCCTGATATTTCTATCTGTCTTCTGCTATTAGGTTCTTAAACTCTGATAGAAGTTATATAACAGTGTTATTTATTACCATAATATGCTTTTATTTTCTGACCCCTGACTGCCTGTACTGATTGCGCTGACACACCATTTATGTTTGTATGTTGTGCGAGCTATGAATGCCCTTATTGGATTCAATAAAGTTTTCTGAATCTGAATTTAGTCAATGAATCTTTGGTCCAAATCAAAGAAAACCAACACTGTCTTCTGGTAACATAATAGGACATGAGGCTTAGTCTCTTTCCATGCCTGTCTGTTATACCCACATGTTTGAGTTGTGCTCAGGATGACAAACCAACAGAGACTTATCATTAAACTCTACATAGACTTTTGGTGCCTTTCAGCTTGTTGTTTTGGTTTCACTACCTGCACCTACCTTTATTCATCTCCAGACACAACAGGCAGCTGTCATCACATGATTAGTGCAGCTTTAATTCATAAATTAACATATATTTCTAAATCACACTTGGCTGATATAACAGTAAGAGTTTAACACAGCATTACGAGATTATATTGTCTCATGAAATCTATTCTCAGCCCATTAATATGGAAATTTAGGCTGCAGCTTCTAATTCGATCATCATATTATACAAGGAACCATTAGGTGTCACTGAGCTCTGACATTGTATATTTAAGTACCTGCGTTCAAGAGAAGAGTTAAAGGATTTGAGCTCAGGATCTGAAGCAGCAGGTTTCAACACAGAAAAATATCTGTGTTATTGAATTTCACATCAACCTGAGGTGGGTCGACCAAGCTAAGTGCCGTGCTTATCAAGCAGTTCAAAGCAGCCACACGCTGAAAAACTCCAAGGGCACCTTTCTGGAGAGCATTAAGGGAGGGGAGCATTTGTC
>OMNW01034522.1:33930-52676 GCA_900303245.1 Selene dorsalis | reverse complement strand
GACCCTGAGTTCCTTGGGGATCAAGGAGGCAGAGCGAGTCTCGGCTGGCCTTGGTCCTTCAGGCCTCCGGGGTAGCCAGGAAGGCACCGCTCTGGCGGGGCTGGTCCTGGTTATTCCTGGGGGGGAACACCAGGGTTGGGTGCGATGAGACCACTCTCTCTCCAGCCCTGCTCGGCTAGACCACGGATACCTAACGGTGCTAACGAAGTGGTCTACGTTGCTCAGGGGGTAAGTATGCGGCCCCCCATGTCCCGACTCTAGGGCAGCACTGTGGGTGTGGTGGTTCAGGGCATCAGAACCTTAAACGTTGCCCAAGTCTTCTATGGGGCTTATCCTCACCCATACAACAGTCCATTGTGCACCACACACGCTCCAATGCGACTTCCCCATTTTCCTTAAACCCAATTGGGCGTCCTTCAAATTGTCATCTTCCCTCTAAATTCCCGTCCCTCAGTCTGACTTAGAGACTGAGCCGTGGACGCACCGGGACCTAGGCATTGGACTCTCTGGATTCTCTCCTCTCTCTGGAATTTGCTTTTTTTACTGTCATATGGTCTTGATAGAAAACAGCTCGATGCGTAGGATATTCCTTTAAAAACAGCTCTGTTTTTTTTAAACCTACTGAAAAACGCAATCCCCGGTACTCTGAAACCAAAATCAAAAAAACCTTAAACGACTAAAAAACTTACCTTTTCGTCTTACAAAAAACTCAAGATCTTAAAAACCAAGTGGCTAGTGTAGAGTAGGTTTGGACTGGGACACGCCCCGAAGAAGGCGCACCTTCGGCAGGACCCTCATTGGGTGAGAGTGTCTTGTGATAAGCGGTCGAAACACTCTGTGATCTCAAGGCACACAATTGACGACGTATCCCAGAGTGAGCTTAAACTTTGCAGTTTATTTCTCCAGCGCGAACTGAATCTTCTGAGAAACTGGTCCACATTTAAGTTTTAATTTCTCCTAATCCTTACTTCTGGGTGTTACGGAGTGGTTACACCTATAACTGAATATCAGTTTTAATCACTGCAGAACTCAACACATGCTTTTAGTCGTGCACAATAATCACCTGTTATAATGGGAGATGATACATGAATGTAACTGTATGTATTCAGCTTTCCATTTTCTAATTGTAATTCAATTGAATGTGATATACATATTCAAAAAAGAAGGCATTTTCATCTCCCAGTGTATCTGTTTCTGATTAGCCTTTTTAATTTGAATGTGGTTCTAAGGTTGGATTTAATATGCTCTTGTGCACTCACTGGTCCTATGACTCATCCAAGATGGCTCCTGCTGTCTTTGCAGGGGATCGGTGACGCAAAGGTAAACAAAACTATCGTTATCCAGAACTCTCCTTATCTCGTTGGACTGGCCCAGATTCCATTCATTACACAAAATCCAAGACCACGGCAAATACATAAGCCCATTATCCCGTTTACACAGCCTCACTCCTCTGGCTGGCTTGCAGCTACAGGACTCTGTGGTCCAGTGAGGCTGAGAAAAAAAAAACACATGACCCACCAGCTGCCATGGATGCCTCTTATCAGGCCTTGTGTGTGCTCAGTGCTGGTTCGGACATGGCAGCTCCCAGATAACACTATATGATAATGGTTTATGTCAAATGGCCTGGGCCTGAAGGTGAACTGTGATGCAGATGCAGAGAAGCAGGAAAAAAAAAAAGAAGCGGCCTTGGAAGGCTGAGCGTGACGAGCATTCAGACGTTTTTGGCAGTGTAGGGCTCACTGAAACATCTCATCTGCATGCCTGAGTCACTGATCAACCTTGGATAAAAGCGGGGTTTTGTCTTAAAGATGAGGTGAATCATCCAAGACATCATTATGTCTGCACAAGCTGTCACCAAAAACAGTTCAGGTTTATATGTTTATTGATATGGATACAAGGTTTTATGACTTCGACAAAATCTGCCTGGTGTTTTGAAGTTCCACACTCATTTGAAACAACTGATATGACTGCATGTCAACGATGCATTCTGACCTCTTTCTTCTCAGCAACCCCTCATTATTTTTAATTCTGTTGTTTTTGTTGTTGTTGCTGGTTTGTTTTGTTTTTTTTAAATCTGTCTTGATGTACTTTATCTTTATCTTAAATAGTGCACATTCTTCATCATGCTGTCTACTCAGAACCTTTCTGAATGATGCAAAGACCTTTTGTTCTGCTTCTATTTGTTGTAGCTACAGAGTGTAGCTACACTGTGTATTGAGTTGCTGTATGAGGTGGAGAGTTTTTTCTTTTTTATCAGTCTCTGGACAGAAGACACTACATCTCATTTAAATAGAAAATGGGCAGCACTTACTGTGACTTTCCTATGTATGACCGCTGCTTGTCTCATTCAATCATTTATACCTCTCACACACACACAGATGTGTCCAGACTGTCCACACAGACATGCCAAGGAGGAGCCAGGGACTGAATGACTGACCTTTTAGACGATTTTGTTGACTTCTTGAGCCACAGCCGCTCCATAATTTGCAACATTGTCTTCAAATGAGAAGAACACAAAAATGAGAAAACACATTGAAGAACATCATCCTTTTCTACAAGCCCGCTGAGTATAAAACAGCATAAATGTGAAGCACCACATGTGAAGCAATGAAAAATGGTAAGAACTAGAACTGTTGTCAGGCCTTTTGATGAGGTCTCTCAGAAGAACCAGAGCATTGAGTTTCCCTTTCACTGAAGATGTAGCAAGAGTGAAAGAAGACTGAGTTTCACTATGGATACATGCACAAGCCAGTCTGCAGGACCTGACAGAAATGGGCAGGAGATACTACGTTCTTACTCAGGATAAAACAACCCTAATCAGAGTTACCAGTTACAAACTGGCACAATGTATTGATTGACAGTAATCTGGTAAAATAATTAATAAGCAGTGTAGTGGCAATATTTGGTGAAGGTAATAATGATCCACAAAGCATTTCTCATTCATAGCTGGAGTGAATGGAGGATGTGAGATGGCTAAACACCTTTGAAATAGTGCCTCTATTATGTACACTACACAAAAAAAGAACAACAGGAGAGGTTATAAAACCACAACACATATCTGCTTTGATATTAAAACCCCATATGCTAATGTATTCACAAGAGGCATCATCATACCACTTGCATATACCACTGACTTTCATCTACTGTAGATCAGCTGCTCCTCGCTTTGTTATCTGCGTGCCCTCAGGCCCTGACACTCTTTCATCTTTCAACACGGCTCCTCACTCGTAGTCTCATGATGCTAATTTTTCCTGATTGTTTCTTGGGAACATTCTAACTGGTTACTCAATGTGTTAATATTTATGTAAATGACTCCATTACTGTTTTGCTGCAAGCACCAGGTACTGGAGAAAGGACGAGTGTAGCTAGGAATTACATGTTTTTATAGATGGAGGGGAAGTAAAAGGAAAAAAAATACAGGTGGAGTTTTGTAGATTTTTCTCGTTTTGTTGACTATGAACATTTTTAAAGGTCCAGTGTGTAAAATGGGAAGGAAACCGTGACATAGTGTTCAGATCATCTAAATGTTAAATTTTATCTTTCTCTCAGAGGATTAAAAAGAAGTCATTGTAAACTAGTTAACTCAATCAGAATTGCCTATATAATGATTCAGTGTCAGACTTTTATTTGGTTTCTCTGTAATCAGGAAGTACCTGCAATATTCATTACTTTGAGATGGAAACTGTGATTCCCAATTAAAATGTTTAGCTACTGCGAATATGAGTACATTAAGTTTATATTATAATGCAACTACATCGTGACTACATGTTAAGATATTAGTGTTGCAGTCAAGGTTAGTTTCTGCTTCATCTTGAAGTTCCCGTCTTAACTTCCTGTGTTCTCCCTCCTGTGATTACCTCGTGTGTCTCACCTGTGTTTTTGTTCGCCCCAAACAACTGTGTCTCATTTCCTTGTGTATTTAACTTTGAGTGTTTTCCCATTGTCCTTTGTTGGATCACCTGTGTTCATCCCTGGTGCTTGTGCTCTGTGTCCCTGTGTTTCCTGCCCGATTTCCCTGTGAGCTAAATAAACAATTTTTGTTGCACCTTATTGGTTTCCACGCTGTTTGCATTTCCCCTGCAAAACCTGACACAACCTAACTGAATTTTTGTAAGTCAGTTAATTTGTGTCATTTATCAAGGGAGAGTAACAGAATACTGCAGAACATCAAGGTTTGTTTGTTTTTTTTCTTCTAATTTTCATAGATACAATCCTAATCAAGAAAGAAAGAAACTTAAATTAAATTAAAATTTTATTTTTCCAAAATGATAAACTGTGTAAACAAATAAAGTTTAACCTTAGAAGATATAAATATAGTAATGTATTGGATTTCATAATCACCTTTTCTTTGTGTGGCGGTCATGTTGAAGATTAGCATAGTCATGCTGCTCTGATGCACAATGTATATGTACCTACTCAAAAACCTCATGAGAGAAGACAAGATGCGCATTCAGTACCTGGGCAACTGTAAACCCACACACACCCACTTTAAATGAACTATGTGCTGTGTTTTTTTTAATAGATGATGCACAGTAACATAATTTTACTGGTGCAGTGTTCCCTGCAAAATTTATCCTCTAACTACACAATGAACCACTGTCAAATTTCATACACCATTTGCATATAGACAGCACAATCAAAATCAGCAGTGACATGAGACTTAGGACTTTTACACTGCTTAAATCTCAAAGTGATGATAGGATGAAAACTGGTATTTAACAGGAATGGATTCAATCAGTTGCCTGTATATGATAACTAGTAATAATGAAAATAAATACCAGAGGAAGGGAAGGGCAAACAGGTCAGCATTATTGGTATTCAAAGAAGAGAATGAATGAGGAATCAGAATAGAAGGTAAAGACATCTGAGCTTAAAGATGGTCGAACATTCTTTAAGACAAACAGTGTGTTTATATTGCATAGGGTAGGGTAAGCTCTTAGTTTAGAGAGTGTGTGTCTATCTCTGGGATTTGTACTCACTCACTGCATGAAGGCTGAGGTCCCAGAGCTGACATGCTCTGCATCACAATAATACCATTAGCATTCAAGGTCTGTAAACTGTGTTAGATTAAAAATACTTAGATCCTACTTAGAAGGGGATTGATTAGATAAATGCAGTGAAGGAAAAAAAGCGTGTTTATGTGTGTCTCTATCTTTGGATAATATCAGTGTTTACTTATTTACAGAAAGAACAGGTGTGGCATTATGGAGGAAATGCACTGTGTTTTTTTCCCACCGTGGTACTGGAGAGTGGTGTTGCCTTGCAGGAAGATGGGTGTAAGAGGTTTCCTTTGCACTGGGTGGCAGTGTTGGCCAAAGGATTCACGCCATTTCCAGGAAAATATCATTTACCACTCATTCTGTTCATGTTATGCTGCCATTAGTGGCACATATTAAGCTGCCTTTTATGAGGACAGGAAAACAAATAAACCCACCATGGGAGTTTTGCAGGTATATTATTATATATAAATTCATTCACATAGATCCTATTTTTCATATATGAAAATGCACAAGGCATTCAGCAAGTGGTAGATGAAAGACATCTTCATGTACAACATCATTACGGCTTTGGTCAAGAGCACAAATTGAACGGCCTCGTCCACAAATACACCTGAGAGCAAGTGTGCAGCTCCTCCGACACTTCTGCAGGAGCCTTTGTGAAAGGTCAGGTAAGCAGCTGTGACATTGTTCTACTCAACAAATGTCACGATGTCCCCGGGGTCGATGTGACTGACAGAGGACCTTTTCTGATGGGATAACACAGCTACTGGTGGAGGACCATGCGAGGGTCGCTGGTGGTGCAGCTGGTGATAATAGGTGCTGGAGAACTAAACACAGCCCTCAGTTTAATAATGAAACCATGCATTTTGGTTTGCTAACATATTGGTAGGAAGGACAGTAGAAAGAGCAACAGTAACGTGCCTCATCCATTTTTCAACGGAGGACAATTGGGGGTGTGTTCCATGGCAGAGGGAGTCACTGACTGACTGACAGCCTGCTATCACCTCAGGCAGAGCTATGCATGAAGCTACAGAGTAAGCAGTAGCTAACAAAGTATTTACTGTATTTACCTGGTAACGTGTTTATTTGAAACATCTGCCTGGTCCCAATAACCACTGAGTGGGATGCCAAAGTATTCATCCAGAGGACTAAACGCTGCAGAGGACATGAATGTCTAAATCTAAGTTCACTGCAATCCATCAAATAACTGCTCCAATATTTCAACCAGTAACCAGACCAACATCAAACATTTCCATTCCTGGGACCAAGATAGGAGGAAAAAAACAACTTCTAATTTTGGTAATAACATTACCAAATGTTATGTTATTAAAATGAATTATAGGCTCCAATAAAATTATATTTTGTTCAGACATTAGCTTTTTGGTTAAAGTAATATTCTCCAGAGTCTCAGGAAGTCCTAAAGGAACTGCTGCTGCAACAAATTTTATTATCATGGGTTTGAATGGGGAGTTTTAATGGACTCTGGTCTGAGGACTTTCATTCCTTGGTGCTGAGCAGTTCTCTGGGAACTGTACCACTGAAGGTTTTTGTGTCAGATTCAAAGTCAAATTCTCAAATTCTATATACAGTGAGGTACAGGAGCTTTTGGCAGCGTTGACTGGAGATTAACAGCAAAGATACTGAAGTCCTGCGGCTGAGCCTGGTGTCGCATTAATGAGCAGGGTTTCATCTGGAGCCGGAGCAGCAGCATGTTCTCCTCACCCTCCTCCTGCAGCTTGTCTCTTCAACCTGTTACCGCTCACCTGCAGCGTCACTATTAAAACACGGCTGCAGCACGCATGACTTCCCACACATGACTCGAAACCCTGTGATTGTTTCAACACATTCTGTAGTTTGCATTTGAATCATGACTGAACACCTGATGAGGCAATGAAAAAAGAGAAATAATCACAGACATTTGAAAGAAACAATATATCGGTGGCGTAAAAGCACTTTGTTTTTTGTGTGATATTTATGGGGATAGCTGCAAGACACACATGGCTCTCGGGCTGTTTGACTGTGTTATTGCCACCGTGCTCATCTCATAATGTTAAAATATTAGATGTTGTGTTCTGAATCAGATTTTTGAAGCTGCGTTCATGAACTTTTAGGACCTCTTTGGTGAATTTGCTCTCAGCAGTGTAGACAATACACAAATAGCGGGTCACACACAGTCACACATCCAGTGTTCATGCAGCAACATTAACATCAAAGTCATGTGTCTGACCTGATTCTCACTCACATGTTATCTGTTTTGTTGTCCAGTGCCTGAGAAAAAATATCCAGCTCTTTGGCAGGTCAAGGCTGAACTACATGAGCTTCTTTCAAAAACAAGGTTGATGGGAACAGTGAGAGTGAATCCAAACAGTGAATGTGTAGAAACCAGAACTGTGAGCTTGTCAGCACTGAAGAAGCTCAATAGCTGAGGGCAACTGCAGGTACTTGATACTTCTTCTGCATCCCCTGTCACATACAGTAAACTGACTCACTGTTGTTATGATATCGATTATTGCAGCTGCAATATTTCTCATTTTTCAAATGAATGTTAAACTTATAGCCTTATAAGCTGCACTGTTCCACTGGGTCAGATTTGGCCTGATGAGAAGGTAATGAGCACACTGCTGCAGCCAAACTCTTTTCACTCGCTCTTTTATTTGCTGAATCAGAAATCTTTAGCAAGAGCTCATATCAGTGTTATTGACCATTTTGCCCCTGGGTCCAGGGGTTAGTGATGATATCTGTCCCTGCCAACTTCAGATGCATCCACTGTCTTTGCAAAAACTTTTAATTAGAATTGACTTCCAGCATCTTGTAGCACTGGTGCTTTCATAACCTCTCTCCATGGAAATTGTTTTTCATCTCCCTTTATTTTTCATCAATCATTGTGGCAACATCTGCAGTGTGATACTTCCTCCTCATAAATATGGTCATTTCTTGGCTCTACGATGGCAAATTTGCAATGATATGCTCCTCTATTGTTAGCCGGCTGAACGTTCCCCTGTAAGCCAGCTTGCGGGGCTTTGACTATGCCCCACATTGTAATGTTTCTAAATTAAGACTGAGAATGAACAGCAATGTAAGGTGGAAAAGTCTGTGAATAATTAAACATGTCACAACAATCATTACAGTTTGAATTATAATTATTTATCTCAAAGATTAGAAGAACAAATATTTGAAAATGATTCCAAAAGAAGAGCACGGCACTTTAGTTTAATGAATAAGGAGGCAATTGAAAATACATGAATAAACTACACTCAACAAAACAGCCAAATAACACTGAGAACAACATTAATTATTTTAAACCCTCATCCCTCTGTTTAATCTCACCACACTTTGAAATTTCTTTCATCACAAATTAGCCACATCAGAGATAATTAACATTTTACACAAGCAGAGTTGTGTCTCCTGTTTAGTATGCACTTCCTTTGCCCTGTGATTCACCTGTGATCACTCAGTTTGAGACTGTCTCCCTAGATACCATCTCTAGATACCCTAAACAAATTCATATTTGCCACTAAACCAACACGCTGGTTAGTCCGCGGAACAAGGTCTCACCAGTATGTTCCCCTTTGTTCACTCTCATTAATACTTCTGTGTGTCTGGTTATTTCACCCTCAGCCTTTTAAAAAAGCAAAAAGATTAAAACTCTACTCATCCTTGACCCCCAAATCCTCAACAATCACAAATCTCCTCTTCATCTCTTAAGTCCAGAAAGATTCTCACAAAACTGATGATCCTTCTAGAGATAGACAGTCCTCAGTTATTATCATGTGTTGGCTGTGTTAAGCGATTGGCAGCACAGTCGACAGTAATAAATATACATTATACATACAAGTATAGGGGGCTGCTAGAAAGTGCAATACATTTCTTTGAAAATATAAATGGTTCTTAGCAAAAAACAGTACAGCACCTTGTATAACACTGGGTGACAACTGAGAACATCTCACCTTTTAGTAAGGCAGCTCTGTCTCCCCAGAATATGATGCACTCATGTAGGGGTGGCATTAATGCAGTGAATTCATGCTGTTGATTACAGTCTGTCCTTGATTTGATGGACCTGTAGTAGTAGTACCTCCCAGAGGGCAGCAGATCAAACAGATGATGGTATGGATGTGAACTATCCATCCATCCATCCATCCATCCATCCATCCATCCATCCATCCATCCACCTGCCGTGTATACTCCCTATTCATGCAGGACCGTGGGGAGTCTAAAGCCACAAAATTGACATGTAGCAACAAACAACGCTCACACGTCCACATTCAAAGCTCTGGGCAATTTAGAGTCAACAATCAAGCTGTTGTACAAGTCTTTGGACTGTGGGAGGAAGCTGGAGGATGCACAGAGAACCACACATGCACAGGAAAAACAATTTAGAACCTTCTTCCTGTGAAGCAGAGGTTTTAATTCACAGAACCACTGTGCCACATCCATGTTCATTTATAATCATCATGGGGCAAATTTTTGTGATAAAATACATCTAAGTTTTAGTTTTTATTTCTAGCTATGGTCAGGGCGGAGATGAAAGAAGAGAAATCATCATCACTGTCAGAAGTCCTGTCAGATGAAAAATTTTTGTTTTGTTCAAAGGAGCTAAAATAGTTATTATGTAATTATTTAGTGTGATGATGTCTCTTGCAGGTTGTCAGAAGCTCTGTTTTTAAACCAGAGTGGACTCTTGGGAAGCTTCACACAGCGCAATGATTCCACTGATTAATAAAAGGGTCTACTGCTTAATTAACTTAGAAACACCTTTGTTCTCATCAGCATCCTGACGACTCAGCTTTCCCACTGATCTGACTGGTCAGTAGTTTTGATCTGATCTGCAGCGAGTTATGAATTCAGCACAAGTTACCATGGTGATTTATCCCGGTAACAAGTAAAACCATTGTAACCCTGAAAACCCAGAGTTAAAGTTGAAGTTACCCCAATAAGCTCTCGTACCGCTTCACATTAGAGGCCTTTGGTACTGTTTGGTGAAAACTTGTGAACCTGAGCCAACATTATAAGTTTTCACAAGTGCACTAGCTGTGGAAAAGCAGCCACACAACTAGCAGGAACAGAAGATGGTGTAGCCTTCCCCAGGGCTCCACTCCGTACAACACACACACATAAACAAACTCTGTATTTTGAAGCTGTATTTGACTCCAAGTTATAACTTAGATGTGTTTTGTAAATAAATTGACACCCACTGATCTGGAGTTTTGTCAACCGCATGCCTGGAAGACATGACTGTTTGCTGTTTGTTTTTTGTCCATGGAGATATTACTTGTTTTGTTGGAGCCGACTCGGAGAAAGTGGTGATTTGCGGACAAAAGCTGCTGCGAACAGATGAATTAATGCATGAATCAGTCTTTGGAGAATTCTACTGAGAACAAATGTGATTAACATTTCACTTCATCTACATTTTAAACACCTACATTTAAGTGTATGGCACAGGTCATAGTTTCAAAGGCAGCTGCCAAAAGTATCACTTTTGTTATATTTCACAGTGGAGAAAACAGTTTTTACTGGTATCTGCACTGAGACAGCAGATGGTTAAACTTCTCTTGGTTGTCAACCAAATAGCTCAGTGTCCTGCAATGCCATTCCCTAATCTGTTGATTAAAATATCAAACAGGTTCACAGCTGCTCTGGCTCCAGATCTGTGCCTCTCCTGTCGGTTTTTCAGGTAGATCAACAGCATTTCACACAGTGGATGGAGTACAGCAGAGTCTGAGACGTCACATAATCCCACCGAAGAGACGGACTACAGCACAGACATGCCTCATTTCTCTGCTTGGATTGGAGTGGCAAGCTCTGATCGCAGGCAGCCAAAATGTGACCCCCATGTGACCTCATATATAAAAGACTGACAACTACTGCCATCGGCTTCATCAGGTAGAGACAAATAACAGACTTTCAGATACAGCATTTCCTGTTCAGAGAACTTCCTCTGAATTCATCACTGCAAGAGGCAAACATTTCTGTTGTTTATATAACAACATAGCAATCATACAAATTTGAAGACGATTTTGCTGAAATACCACTAGCAGTCTTCTGTAAAAGGCAAAAAAAAAATACACTGGACCGTTTTCTACTCGTAGAGTGCTCTGTTTTTTGTTTTGTGTGGTTTTTAATGTTGCACTGAGGTCCATAAGGAACATCATTTTGTTTCCTTGCATGCATATAATACGTGTGGACATCATTTAACAACAACCAAACACTGCTTTGACTAAGAACTGCACACACATGAAGGTGTAGGTGTGGGTTTGGTTGCAGGTCCATTTGGAGACTGGTGTGTGTCATTGAAGAAGTAATCTGTATTAACATTTGTCAATACATTCAAATCTAAAAATCAAGGTTTGAGCATGTTGTTGAATATTTGACCATGCTGGGAATTGTTAATATGTTTTCTTAATCTTTTCATTCAGTGTATTTTTGTCCGTTGAAAGGTCAGTGATACAATTTATACTACAAGTATAACTGCAGTAAAAATTAGTTTGAATGAAGGTATTCACAGCCAGGCACACCTCACTGATCTCACTAATTTGTTGTTGTTGCAAAGTTCAGAGGAAGAAAAGACAGAGATAGAGACAAGAGTTAACACTGGTGCTTTGCTCCACCTCTGGAGACAGAGAATGAAGTTTGATACTGAACTCGCAATATTCCTTTTAGACTGAGTAAACCTGTTAATGCATTATCCTCCGTTGTTGTTCATTCTGTGCGCAGGACTGTTGACATCACAAAGAATCTGAACATGATTGATCCTTTTGTTTGTATCTCAAGTGTTGATTGGTTCATAGATAGAACCTAACAAGTTAATAGGGTTTGAGTTGATAAATCCTTTTTATTTTCCAGACTCAATGACCAAAGAGCATACAACTTGAAAAATCACCTCTTATTATGTTAATAAGTAGTACCAGGAATATGCCAATAACTCAATTTTGACAAAAATGTCAGACAGAACTTTATAATTCCAAAGGGATGATTTCCTTGACTAAACATTGTGTTTGAATTTCCATCTGTATCTGAGGTAATCCTCCTGAAGTGTTGCTGGGCTGCAGCAGCACTTCCTGTAGAGTGATGTCTATGCACACACACCAGGTCCATATAAAAGCCTGCAGTGAATTCCCCAGCCTGGGGTGTAACATCACCCTTGGTTTCTCTCCAATGATAGGCTCACACAGCTGAGTAAACTACCACCAGGGGGACTGGTAACAGCCGTGATTTTATGTACACTGCACTTGATGAAGAGGCTGCAGATATTATTGTCAGCTTCCATAGCTGTCAAGAGAGTGTCCTGTATCCATGAAGCCACAGTCCACAGAAGGGGTAATGAACAGGATGCAAAGCAGGAACCCAAAACTTCATAACGAGTCATAACAACTTTACAGCTGCCTAAAAAATGTCCAAAACCCCATGTCTGGCAGCATCAGTGAGACCAGGGGCTCTAATTTTTCGTCCCAGATGCAGGCGTGGCGGACGGTAGTGAACCCCTCGCAGTGCTACTTTCGTTTGGTGCAACACGGCGCGCAGTTATTTTGGCAATTTGGTAGACCGAGGTGTGCCAAGATTATTGTGGTGGTGGTGCAGTAGGGGGAGGTGTCAACAGATTCAGCTTGGCGCAGTGACAATTTCATTCTAAAAGGCTGCACCGAAAATGTGCTGAAAGCTGGCCAGCTCCAGCCTGGTCTACTCTTGGCACAAGGCGGAGCACGGCTGGTCGAGTGGTAGTTTGGCTGCAGTTGTCAAGGCAAATTTCAAAAATTGTCGAAATGTCAAAAATTCTGTTATCAAGACAAAAATCTGATAATACATAAACTGTATCTTGACAGCATGGAAATGTTGGTGATTTGTTTTTAACGATAAGTGTTGTGCTTCATCAGAGAAAATCTGATGTTTAAAAATCCCATTCTTAATTGACTGCAGTTGTTCCCATGAGAGCAGAATTCAAAATGTTTTCATAAATTCAGTTTCTGAGATAAAATTCTGATATTTGTCAAACTTCAAGATTTGTCTGGTATATGTTTACAGTACTGTTTACAGTCCGTGCATCAATACTGTCAGTACAGTCAAACATTTTCATGCACTGTAGGCTCAGTTTTTCAAATATCAAAAATCCAGGTGTGAACTTTGTGGAGGACAGTCTGAAGATGCAGTGTAGATAATCTGGTGTCAAGAGCAAAAACTGTGGGACAAGAAAGGTTTAATAAGTTTTACAGTTTTTGAAAAAAACAGAATGATGGACTTCATAGTTTGCCCTGAGTTTGAATACAGAAGTTTCTAAAGTATTCTTAAATCTGGTATGGGACTGGACCTTTGTGCAAAGTTTGGTGATTTTTCATGGATGGGAAGTAGGATTTCCTAGGAAGAAGAAGAAGAAGAAGAAGAGGAAGAGGAAGAATACCGGCAATATCAATAGGTTTCTGGCAGCTTATGCTGCCTGGCCCCTAATAATCACAACAACCAGTATTCAATGCAACTACCTGAATCAGCACATAAATTTATATCTGTATCGATTGTTCCGTCACATCTGATATCAGATCAAAGGTGGCTGGCACGCGTAATGGAAACTCAACCTGACTGAATTAACACCGCTGAAACTGTGATGCAAACTAACAAGTTCACATCTCTCAGCCAACCACAAACAGCCTTGGCATCAGATACTGAGTATATATTCAGCATCTCTCATCTCAGAAAATTCAAAAGAAAAAGAAAAAGAGGGACAGGGGTGGGAAAAAGGTGTACTTGTGTCAGGATGCGCCTTGCACGAAAATTGCAAAGTGCGCCTAGACACACCCCGTTGGCGTGGCGGAGCTGCACTGCGCTCTGCTTCGCTTCCATCAGCTCTACGAAATTGGAGCTCCAGGTGGTTAAATAAAAGACTAAATATGAGAACAGTCAGTCAGGAGATACCCACTGTACTGATGCAGCTTTGCATCCCTGGAACTATGTCCACTATTTTTCTAATCCTTAGCAATGTGTTTTACTTGCTTAGCTAAGCTTTGCCAAGCATGTTAGTTCCTCAATATTAACCACATCATAACCACAGTTTCATAACCATAATCACTGTTTCCCCCTACTCTTACCATATAATATTTCAGAGTGACTAATATGCAGTTTAGATATAGTATTTAACAATTACACCAAGATTTCCGACACTGCAAGGAGTTTGTCCCTCACTGACAAGTTGCTTTGGATAAATGAGTAAATGTGTTAGTAGAATTACAAATAATGCAAAAATGATGTGCTTCTTTTTCATCTTTTAGCTTGCATCTTGTCAAAAGCTCAGTGAGAGCTAAAAGCCCACTCTCTAAAGCTTCACTGTCATTTATGAAGACAGAAGTAATTTGAACAGTTTTTAACAGTTCGAGTCACAGATCTCAGTGTTACAGCCTGTGGCAGCTGTGTCAGCTGGGCTTGTTGTGAAAGCTTGCAACAAGCTTTTTTTTCTGTTTCTTTTTGTTTTGACTTCACTTAAAAATGCAGTGAGAATCCTTATGGCACTGTCTGTTGGAGACCTATTGCAAGTTGTTGAATAAGTTGTCATTGTTGCTGTGTAGATAGAGAATGAATATCATAGCTGAAGGCAAATGATTTCACATCAAATCTGACGTTGCACCAAAAACTAGAAAATGTCAGCAGCAAGTGACAATTGCTGCACTGCATACTTCAACCAAAGGTTGTTCTCTTTTTCTATATCAGTTATATTCCTTTTCAAGTCCTGAATGAGCTTAATGTATGGACACAGTCTTTCTTTGAGAATAATCAGCTGCAGAGTTACAGGAAAATGTGACTAGACTGCAGTTTATATGCAGTTGTTCCTGTTTTAAAGAAAGTATACTGTGTGGTTTGTTCAATAGTGTAGAGAGAGCTGAGTCAACAGACCTCTTCACATCAGCCACTGCCATATTGAACGTTAATGTCTCAGTGGTGCATCCTTCATTTTAAAGACAAATGGTTGTGTCTGAACGAGGGGCAGGGCCAGAGCCATCACTGAGTGGAGTGGTCTGCAGGGTGACCTGGACTAGTTGAAAGTTAAGACTTCTATTTAGTCAATAGTTTTTGATTATGAGGTAGATAACAATTTGGGCCCGCTGGAAAAAACAAACAAAAAAACAGAAAATCCACAAACTGCTGTGAAGGTGTAAAAACTCACACTCTGCAGTTACCAGAGTAATGTGTGAGTTTACAGTGGTTTCATAATTAATTACTAACACATGAAAAAAACTGTTAAAAAAAAAAAACAGCAACAAAGACTTACTCAAAGTAACTTTGACTTAACTTTTACTAAAGTCAAGCCAGGTCACTAACCTTTCTTTGTCAAGGTCAAAGGTCACCACAGCATCACAGTCACCAATGTAAACCTCTGCATATCCCTTTAGTCAACAACCAAGATGATGTCAAATGCTATTTGAGTAGCTATAACATCTTGCCAAGAGGAATAACAATAAGTGGGATGGTTCATTTTATTCGAAGGCAGCTGTGTTTGCTGATGGGAGATGAACCAACTGCCTCACTGGCATGGAGCACAGACTGGGTTAAATGAGCTGAGGGGCAGTTTGTATCGGTGTTACGAACACAGCTGATGCGGAATTTAAATTTGGTTATAAACACCATGTTTATCTATTATTGACTGTGAACTACTGAAGGATTAAGGTTAGAACAAGGTTAAACAGTTAGAGAAATGTAGTTTCCAGTCTAAACACACAGAATTCAGTGGTGAATTAAGTGAGGTGCTCTTACCACAGTCTGTGCCCAGTCAGTCTAGTAGAGTGTTTGACACCTCACCTCTCATTCACCTTCAGTAAAGCACGTTGCTTTCACTCTGAGGCACTGGCCTCTTCAAGCTTAATTAGTTAAGTTGATTCCAAAAACAGTGATAACACCGATATACTGTGGTAAGTGCATGTGTGTGTAGGGCTGGGGTGAGTGTTATAAAGAGACTATGCTAAGGGTGAATGTGAACCATAAAGGATGGGTGTTTTCACTTTGCATCAATAAGAGTGTCCAAGCATACTATTTTAATGCGTGATAGGAGACTGACGGTGAGTGTTTGATAAAGTGTGTGTTTGTGGATGTGTGTGTGTGTGTGTGCATGTGTGTGTAGAGAATCCCTCTGTTCTTACTCCTGCTATCTACATAGATACAATCACAGTTACAGAGTGAGACCCAGAGCCAGTTCAGACCTCCATGGGGCCCTAGGCAAAATTCTGCTAGGAAGCCCTCCCATCTGAATTGCAAAATATAACCTTTATTTTAATAGTTGCACCTGACACCCCAAAGCTCCCACTCGGTGATGCTCCAGCATTTCTACTGACAAACTTAAGCAGGGCACCTGTTAATTATAGATGTTAGTCTGAGGCTGCCATTAATTCAGCTCCATCAAATTTGCTGCACTTGTTTTACTTTCCTATTTTTTTTAAATTATGTAATTATTTATAGCACCATTGTCATCCTATTGTTTTTAATTTACTGCGATATCTGCATATAGATGGGCTGTCCAAGCAAACACAAGCAAACAAAATCCAATCTTAAGTCAATATTTATCCATTACTTTCCTTTTTGTATAAGTTCAGTTCTAATTACACCACACTACTGTACTCTACTCTACTGTATTATAATACACATCATCGTGCTGGTTGTACTGTGTGTTGTTTATTGTCAAATGCACTGAATTGGCACTAATGGATCAGGGCAGCCAGGCTGTTTTTTATATATACAAATGACTTGGGCCTGTTGAGAAGCAAGACACAGGGTTCAAAGTCAGTGACATGGACGAGTAATCCCTCCCACTCTTGTCATATTGCTTTCAACCAGGAGAGGAAGGAACACAAGTTAACCTGACTGCTGTTCATTCTCATGCAGTTTCTTCTTTCTTTTTCCACTTCATCTTGTTAATCACTCACTCATGCTATGCCTGGCTGTAGTATAGACACAGTCATGCATTGGAAACTTAGGGGGTTCCCCATCATTTTGTGGGGCCCTATGCAAAATGTGTAGTGTGCGTATTGGGGGGTACTGGTGAGCTCTGACCTCCAGCCGTGTGGGACCGTGGCCACCTGGATTTAGAGGCCTGTCACTTAGCATGGGCCTCTGAAGAAGCATGTGAATCAGTGGTAGACAAATACTGGGTTAAAACCCACAATATATTGCTCGTGAGATAAGCCAGAGGGGCTACATGACAGTGGTAAAAAAAAAAAACCAAAAAAACATATTTTTGACACACAAAATCATCCAATATCAGCATTTGCTTTTTAGCTGTGAAACATTGAATCATTTAAAGCCTCCGGGTCTGTGATAATTAATCAGATCAAACATACTTAAGAGAGTGAATCATTGCTCCCCACTCGTAGGCGTATTCAGTCTGTCATGTGAGGTCATGAGTGGAACTGCTTTGTCAAGGAGTCAAAAAGGCTGAAAACACGACTAAACAACACGTACGAACACACAACTCCTCCGGCAACAGCAGAGAAATTAATTTTGCTGCAGGACGTTATGTCTCCATTGTTACATATGAACTGTGTAACTTCACTTTTCTGATTATTTTCACTTTATAAAGAGCTGAAGTCGTAGCTCAGAGTTTATGCTTTACTGTGATTTATGAACATTCTCTGATCTCTTGTGCCTTTGAAACTAAATCCCAGGGAAGTAGAAGCAGAAGAGAAATTTTATTTTTTAGGGGGGTTATTCATGTGTTTCTCCTGACAGCATGTACCAGGAATGAATATGTCTGAATACCTTAAACTCCAAAGCAAAAACGGTTTAAAAATATTGTGTAATACACATGTTTCATCAAATTAATCTTACTTTAATTAGTTTATATTAGTTATAAATTACAGTTCTCCCACTGTGTTTTAACCTGCACTTTTACTTCTTTCAGAAACAAAATATGCAAGTGTGGAAGGTGGATACAGGTGGGCGTGGTTTGGGGTGAGGCTGAGGCTGTTATAACATCACAAAATGACACAGAGTCCTGATGTCCAGTTCAAAGGCTCGTTGTCTGGATACAGGCTGTGTGCATTTCTCTGTGGACCGAGGCTTTGATACTTTGACATTATTTATGAAGAAAGACGGAGAACCTCCACGCTTCAGCTGACAGACTGGATTGCAGACCGGTGCGTCTCAGATGAATGGTAGGCAGGGAAAGGATGCTGGAGCACACGGTCATTTTCGGTCATGTAGAACCTAGAGCTGCTTTATAATCAAACAACAAATGGACACCTACTTTTATATGGGACATTAAATCAAGCTAACTGGCTTTAATGTGTGTGGCTGAACAACAACAATATTATAGCTGACTCGTGTACAGCTACTTTTTCCAGGTCTTTTCCTGCCTATTTCACACATTTTTAAGGACATGAGATGGCATAGTTTGAGACATGGGCCAGTGTTAATCAGCGGTGCAAGACTAAATGGAGGAATGAGAGCCATCAGGCTATACAGAAAACAATTAAAAAGAGAGAGGCTTGAGTGTGTGTGAACGCTGCTCAGATGTGCTGAGTCACAGTGATACGAGACAGTGTGCACACCATTCATCATTTAGGCTACTAACGTTAAGCAAATAAAAACTAAATTCTATCTTTGCACAGCATATATCAATTCAAGCACCTTCACTGAAGCAGCATCTATTTACGCCTTTTTTTCAAAAACTTTCAAGGTCTTAATTTTGAACTTGAACATGAACTCGCCAACTTTCAAATATATCAAAACTTGTGGGAACCCTGACAGCTCTGTGTCTGTGTTTGCTGTCAATCTCAGCTG
>OMNW01034522.1:5550-27393 GCA_900303245.1 Selene dorsalis | reverse complement strand
GTTTAAATTTGTAACAGAGAGCACTTTGTTACCTGGTCTTTGTAAATATGACATGATGGGTTTTATGCACTTTTAACAATGAACTTAATGCACTTAAATAATGGTACATGCACTCTATTGGATTTGCACAGGACATTTTGGACATTGAGTATTTGCACATTTTGTAAGGAATATTTTATCCAGATCTATTGTTTTTATTTTTATTTTTTAAGATATTTTCTTGCCTTTATTTGACAGGACAGTGTAGACTGACAGGAAAGCACTGAGAGAGACCGGGGGAATGACATGTCCTAAAGATCATCTCAGTTGGGAGTCGAACCGGCGATCAGCCCTTCAGGCATATGCCAACATGGGATGTGGTCTCTAAGTAGCTCTAGTTTTTGTTGAAAGTTAAGGGGAGATGTGGGTGTGTGTAGGTTCCAATATGTTTATGTAATTTAAAAAAAAAAGAGGGAAATGGTGTGTTAGGAATAACTGAGCAGGCTGTAGATTCCATTAGATGGAAGCTTCCTCAGGTCATTAGCTGGACAACCTTATAAAAACACCATTTTAACATCAAGGCTGTTGCTGGTCTGATCCTGGGATGATTGTTGTACTGCTGGTTGGAGATGTTGAATAAAGTCTCCTCATCCTGGTCACACCTCAATGCTGCCTATGTATCATTCTTTGCTGTGTCATCCAGCCATGATTTTAGTCATTCTCGTGCTGAAAGTTAAAAGAGTAACTTATTAATTAGCAGTTATTTATTATTCTTGCAGAAAAAGTTTCAACCTGTCAACAGCAGGTAAGTGTACTGAATTCTGCAGTACATCAGGTGTCTATAGATAGATTCCCATGCTGTGCACCTTTAGCCATGCATCTCATGTCAATCAAGTGAGGGAAATAAGTTGAGCCGGAGCTGAAGAGGGTGACCTGCTGTTCATGTGAACCTGAGAACTGAGCTGGAGCCTGAATGAGGGATCAGACAGACAGCTGGTTATTTCCCTGAACCTTTGCTGTGACAACAACAAATAAATTGGTTATTTTCAAATTCATATTGTTTTCTATCGTGCATGCAGAAATACTTAGCCTGACCCTATGTAGTCTTTGCAAGAGGATAATTTTTTGGATGGTTTTTGCATGGTAGGTCACTGTTGCTACAGGTTTAGGAAGAGGAGACCATTAGTGTTTCTCTCAAAATAGTCCACACTGAACCACAAGAGCTGTTCACAGGAATTAAGACCAAGAGCCTGACTCCTGGCCAGTCCTGAAATGGACAAAATGTAGGAGTGCGTGTGGATATGTAGCAATCATATGCTCACCCACCAGTCACTCAACGCTGCACATCCTCACTTACACAGAACATTAAGCCTGATAAAATTGTAAATAGAAGAGTTATATAAAAATGAACCCCATACAGTTGTCATGAAGGAGGACATTAGCCGTAGAGACCAAAACAGGTTTTTGTTCCAGGCTATAAACATGTTTATCTCTGCTGTCAAGTCTGAGGGGACTGACTCACTTTTTGACTCTTGCACCTCTGTGTTGGCCTCAGTCTCCCATATAACTGACTGCATCCCATGGCTCTGTTTAAAAGAAGATGACTCTTTACAAATAGTTAACAGTACTTTTCAAGCCAGCATTCATGTTCTATTCAGTCTTAGATGGGCTGGACCACAGGTTCATCACCACACTGAACCTGAATTTCCATTTCCAGCACAGATGGCCAACAGAGGAATTCCTGCAGTAGCTGCACAGCCGCTCCATAATCAAAATGTTATTTTCTGCTGGTATTGTGACCATAAAACCTTTGACTCCTAATTATACCTTTCAATTAACTCCATCAATCAGGTAAGGTAATTACTCTGCAGCATATTGGTCGGTCATTATTATTCTTTTTCCTGTTGGAATGAGACTTGAACCTTGTACATCCAAAGGGAAAATGAGTCTTCCCAGCAGCTATTTACTTTATTGCCCCACCGCCCATTCATCCATTGTCTGCCACTTACCCATGCAGGGTGGTTGGGGACAATCCCAGCTGATACAGTGCGAGTGCAGGGTTGCCAGTTGATCACAGTGCTGACATACAGAGATGAACAATGCACACACACTCACATTTACACCTCCTATCTACCTATTGCACATGTCTTTGAACTGTGGGTGGAAGCTGGAGAACGAATACATGCACAGGGAAAACATACATACAGTATGTAACATGTTCCACTCAGAAAGCCCCCAGAATTTTCGTGTTGAGAAACAACATTGCTACCCACAGCACCACTGTGCCACCCTATTACAACATCTGAGTCGTCCAATTCAAAGAGAATGAGTAATTATACTTTGTTTGACAACTTTAATTGGAGACTACTCTCTCTCTCTCTCACACACACACACACACATAACTGTAAAGAACTGCTGCAAAATTCAAAGTCACAGTGTCCTTACTTTTTTTGTGAGTACTGAGCTGCTGTATAGGCGAAAAGAACCAGGGAAAGAATCAGGAGCGACGATGAGAACAGCACGGTGTTTCTTTTTTGTTTTTGTTTTTTTTTAAAGGGATTAGAGTGAACAGAGGTTAGAGGAGGTGACTCGGTGAGACTGACATAAAAAACTTGTGGAGGGAAAGAATTCTCATTGTACACTGGATGAGAGGCGCTGACACAATTGTTCCAATTGAAGAGGAAAGGTCAATCCTCCATCAGGGAGCCATTATGTGGCAGAGTGAAGATCGAGTGAAGGAGCAAAGAGGAGCTAACCATTTAGAGGCCCCTTTCTAACTGAGATCCTCCTATATTGCCGTTGTTTCTTAGCTTGTTCACACTGTACAACACAAGCAGCCCCAGCGTGGGATTGTAGATAAAATGCCGGACTCAGAGGCGTGACGTCCAACACAGCCATTTCATCAACCCCTTGCACAGATGTTGATTCAGCTCTGTCCTCCTTTGATGGTGTAAAGGCAGAACAACACATTCATATCTTTTACTCCTGCAAGGCACAAGATCCCCCCCCCGCAAGAAGGCAGAGTGAGAGGGGCTGAGCAGAGGCAGAAGTTGTGCAGACTGCTTCTCCCACATGAGGCTGAGCATAATTATTATGGACAGCAGTGTGGGAGTTAAACCACAGCTTAGTAAAAATGAGTGGAGGCATAAAAGTTGAATTTGTGTAGCGTTACACCTTTGTAGTGTAGACCTGAAGTCATACTGAGGAATGGTTAGAGAGACCGGGGAGTCACGACTGCCTTTGATGGGCTGTTACTGCTATATGGTTAACTTTAGGCTTTAGAGGTGCTTTGTAAAAAAAAAAAAAAAAAGAGTAAACATTAAGGTGCTTTGTGCATTTATTAAGCATGCCAACATCACTTAAAAAAAAAACACAGTGTCACATTTAGCATGAGACTGGCAGGTGATATTCACCAGCATTATCACACTTAGTGTAATTGTAGGTGTTATTAGAAAATGTTATTGAGGTGTTTTTGTTTGTCTTGTGACTGTTTTCTACTAGTCGTAATGTTGCCCTCCCTTCCTAAGTGCTGCCAGGATTAAGTCATCACTCCACACAACGCCATCTTAAAGTCAGAAAAGCCACGTTTCCACTGCGGGAGTTCCTGGTAAAGAGAGGGGGGGTAGGAGCTTCACAGAAACCGTCCTCTCACTCAGCCCTCTCACCTGCTGTGTCTCCACTGCAGAGCAGGACCTGCCAGTGAGGTGCAACAGTTTTGTTGCATCATCATCTTGTTGTTGTTGTTGTTGTTGTTGTTTTCCAGGCAGTATAAATCTAATAATGCTGGGTTTTAAAAATGCCACTTATTATGGGGCTTTCTCTTGGCGTCACGTCCCGCTTTGAGTATGACCAATCAGCGCAGAGTAAACCTGGTTTGGGCCTGGGTTTGGATTTAGCCCTGGCCAGTGGGGTGTAGTGTGTAGGCTAATGTGGGTAGTCTAACCACTGGAACTTCCTGTTAAAGGTTCATAAGTCTGACCCATCGAAAAAAACTTACACACTGCAAAAGTGTGCAGTGTGTAAGACAGAGACCATGGTTGGACCAAATCTCAGGTCTTTGGTCTGGACCATGGTCCAGGGGGTCTTCAGACCTTTAAATTTGGCTCAGATCAAACAGAAAAGTCTGAAAGTCTGGACCAAATAAGGTACATTTGAAATCCCCTTTATTTGGCAGAGACCTTATGTGTTCAATGTGTTAACAGTGACCTCTGTTCCCTCCAAGGACATAAAAAAGCAATAAATGCAGGAGTTTCTATGCAAGTTCCTTAAATCAGAAGCTGCTAATTCCTCTTTTCATGCTCCTCCACCTGACTCTCATCATCTCCTCCTCCTCTAACCCAAGGGCAAACGTTTCCCCATCTTCAGGTCGGCCACTCCTCCTCTGAAGAAATCAACGTCCACTTCATTTTCAACCTCCTCATCTATCTACTCTTCATATCATCCTTGTTTTCCTCAGTCTGAAAACAAGCTCTCTTCAATCAGCTCTAACAACAACACCGCAGCCTCCACATCAGCTCCACTGCTTCACCGTGCTGTCACTCCCTCTCTTTGTGCCAGAAATCACTGCTCAGCTCATAGTGGAGGTGTCACAGGTCTAATTCAATAAAACATCTATGACATACCCTCACACATTCAACCTTCTAACATTTTTATTAGGCTGAGTGACTGCTGAATATTTCACAGATTGATGATAGTATATTCTCATGTTCCCTTTTGTCACCGCTATTGAGGTTACTAAATTATTCTGCTGATATATGAACTGTGCTCCTCTGCCAGTCTTCAAACATGTCTCCATGTGTATTTCACATGTGTTTCATCAGATCTCCTGCAGGCTAAACCTCTACTCTTGTTACCTTGAATCCTGCGTGCACAACATTTCCTGCAACATTTTCTGTCAACAGTTTGTAGTACATCCAAAATCACATTGGACAACGCTTCTGTAGTGTCTCACATGGGTTTCTAAAGTGTGCTTTTAAGGCTCAGAGTGAGATGCTCTGCCCTCACCACCTTGGCAGTACCTACCATTGAACTCATCATTGGGCTCATCTAAAAGATGGGCAGAGAGGATGGACACTCGCCCACCTGTCACTCAACATGACACACCCATTACTACAGACCTCTTCTGGTACATACCCAAGGTGGTGATCATCGAGAGCGCTAAGTGTCCACTGTTTTAGACTCAGCTTGGCATCATTTTGGGTGCAATATATGAACTTAGAGTACTCATGTTGTCACACTTATGTGAATTGAGATAAAACAATGAAGTGTAAAAATCCACTAGGACATTATTCCATCATGGTTTGTGCTTGTATTGGGGAGATTTCCTCTCCCCTGCTCTCTGTGGAAACTGTTGGGTTTTCCTCTGTGATAATCTGAGGTCTTGACCTTACCCTGTTAAGATAATGTGTATAATGTGGATTCCTCCTCCAGCCGATTCCCTCATGAGGGCTGGTTGTAAAAGGCTGCTGCTGGCTTCTGTTCAGCATCTTGGTGGGTGCTGTCAGTTACTGCCATCATTTTACAGCTGTTTCACCACTTACCCGTTTTGCCTATTTTCCAATGTGTTCCAACCCTTTGTTTAAACAGTCTAATCATTTCATAACTTTGTCTCTTTTTTTGTTTGTGGTGATTTTCATCAAAACCTTACAGCAAAATTGATCATCTTTGAGTTAGTAACCTTCAAACTCATATATTCTAATTGATTTTATCCTCTCACCTGTAGAAGCACACCCCAGCACAGCCACTTTGTGTGGTGAGAAAATAGTTGGGTTCAGAAGATTGGGTAGGAAAAATCTAATAGCAGGGGAGAACAACTGGGGAAAGTGAAAGAGAGAGAAGTGAGTGGACGAGCCTCCTGCCACTTCCTCTCAACTTCTCAGCTCTGTGAGTTCAGTTCACGGAGCGTCAGACTCCCAGGGCAAGCAGACAGATGGAAAGGTCTGGGGGAACAGAAGGAGGAGAGGGAGAGAAGACAGAGACCAAATGTTATGCCCTGTGGTGATGGCACCAAGGTAGACAGTCAGGACGGGTTATTAGTGAGGGGATTGGAGGAAGGAAAGTGGGAGACTAACAGGTGAAGGAGTTACACCATTCATTTAAACAGTTATGCCAACACAAACAGTTTTTACCCTCAGACATGCTCTGTTGAAGAGGACTGCTGTTCCCCTGCTGCACTGCACATTCATTATTTTGTTTATTTTAGGTTTTTATATTGTCTAGTTTCACTCAGACAAGACATAAATTAGGTTTGCTCCCAGAACAAAATAATGTACTCGTGATTTATTTTTGATTGCTCGCTTTCCAGAGAAGAAAAAAAAAAAAAATCATCTCTTTGCAAGTTGTCTGTTGATTGTTTGGGAACTGCTTCACTTGTGCGAGGAATATGATTTTATAAAGCTTTTATTTTGTTGTTTTTTCTTTTTGACGGTTTAAATTGTGATACAAAGTAACCAAATAGCATGATGCTGTTAAGACTAATGCCTTTAACTTCAGCACAGATCTTGTATTAAGCAAGCGTCACGCTGAACTACGGTTCACACTGAAAGCTTCACACACTTTCTGTCAGCAAGGAAAATGACTGCTTTTAGGAGAGTGTGATGTGTTATGATAGTCAAAGCAGAAATTATGATGATTATTATAGGTTTCTGATATTGACAAGTGGTAACATTTTTAAAATATATAACAGCAGCAAGATGAAAGTAGTATGGTACTTATTTGTCACTTATATTTTTTGTGTGCTTAGCAGCTGAAACTACAAAATGTTTGGGCCATAAAAGAATATCAGTACATACTTTAATAATCGCACATCTTTATCTGTTCTAAATGTACTTTAAGAGGGATATTTTTAGTGTTTAATAGAGAGTGGACAAATATATTGTCCATGAGTCTCCGTTGCAAACAGCGTGGTCTTCTTTTGGCGAGGAGGACGAGGGCTCTCTGCATCAGCTGCGTGCTTGGCCGGGACGGGTGTTTTCACACACTGGTGCCAACGAAGGCTGCACACCAGATGTGAAAATGATACATTATTGTTTCATTTTTCAACTCAAACGGTTCACTTTCACACATGTTTGCCAGTGGTGCCGTATTTGGACCAGATTGAAGACAGAACGTCATGTTTCCATGACAACTGACCTGAAAAAGGCACGTGGTACTATGAGGCAGGTCCTGGCAGTTGGAGCAGATCAAGGTCCGGCCGCGTTCACATAATAAATGGACCGCACCAGAGTTCGACTATAGCTGCACCCGAGAGCGACTGTTGTGTTCACACTGACCCAAACATGCTGTACTCAGGCCCAGAGTTCAACTAAACACTGCCTGTGTGAAAACATGCAGTGACAGTAAATGCAAATAAGCTGGTGAGAGATCCATCTAGCCAGACTTTGAAGCTGAATTTTCTGTTGAAAAGACCCATTACTTTATCAGTCTCTGAGGTTTGTTTCTAATTCACCATCCACTCGTTACTGCTGCGTTGCTTCCATGGATGTATTATAGCACATGCATTAATCTCAGCTACAGTAACTCTGTGTCCAGCCTTCTGGATTTAATGAAGTGAAGTGCCACTCTCTCCACATGCAGCTGGAAAAATGGTTAAAAAAAATATGTATTTTCATGACTGCATCATATTCAGATCTATAGATCAGTCTATAGATCATGTCTTTGTGGAACCGGAGACACCAGTCTCCTGTGTGACTCATGCATGACTCACACAGTGTTGACTCTAACCCGTTAACATGTGCGCTAAAATGGAAATCAACACCTTTCACATCTGCCACATCCCACTACACAGTGTGTCCCAGGCCTGTAAATGCAATACACAGCATCAGAAACACCCACAGCAGATTTCATTATATCTGGAACACTGTTTCCACACAGACATTTTTGGCCATAACTCATAAACCTTGTGGCATAATTTAACAGAAAGGTCTATCAAGTAAAGTGACACATTCACATTCTGTCACTTACTCATGTGTAAAAGAGTGTTTTCTTTTCTTTTTTTGAACATAACCTGCCATCCAGAAGATTTTTTGCCATAAACTGGCATGTGACCTTTAGTGATATGAAATTAGCTGTAATTTCATATCGCACGTAGCTACATGTAGTTAGAAATACCTTTTCCAAGTAGTATAGTTAACTCTCAACCCTTCTTCCTCTGGTTCCTCTGGGTTTCAAGAAGGACAGCAAAGAAGCCACTTCTCTCCTGGAAAAACATCAGGGACAGACTGATATTCTGCTAAAGGTCCAGAGACTGGACCGCTGAGGACTGGAGTACAGTCATTTTCTCTGATCAATCCCCTGTCCCATTGTTTGGGGCATCCGGAGAAGAAAATGAGAGCGCTACCATCAATCCTGTGTCATGCCAACAATGAAACATCCCGACACCATTCATGTGTGGGGAGTGGGCTCACGCACAGCCATGAATAAAGAATGGTACCAAAACATCCTCCGAGAGCAACTTCTCCCAACCTCACAAAAGATTTAAAAACACTGAAGCAGCAAACCTTGTGAAAACCTGGGCTTTATGTTGCTATGAATAATATAAAACAATGTGAGAACCTCTGGAAACATGGAATTCAGCTTTTCGTCTTTCTATTCACCTCTGTTCAATTGTGTGCCTTCATGGTTAGGTAAAATTATTTGTGTAGTATCACAACAAGTTTGTAAATGGGAATATGTTTACAAGATTTAGACATGAATCAGTAATGTCAAATAAGCACATATATGAATAAAATAATAAATTAACACTTGGACCACTACATCACTGCAATAAAATTAATGTTTTTATTTTCTAAAATTGCTAAATTATTCAGATCATTGTTAACAGTTGGTTCACTCCTCTCACTGACTGTGTGCACATATTGCTGCTTGAACACAATCTTCTTTAGCCACTGAATTACATTGGAGGGGAGGGACGGAGAGGCTTTATTTGACTGCTGCTGCTGTATTCACTCTATTCCAAAATGTTGTTTTTGAGACTGACATTGAGGAGAAGGCTGTTTCACAAAGGTGTGTGTGTGTGTGTGTGTTTGGGGAAGGTAACTGAGTCTTCACTGCATGCTAATAGACCCAATATTCAGCTTTAATGCCTGGAAGATGTGGTGAAAGAGAGGCTGTGGTAATGAATGTGCTGTCAGGACGGGCAGTCTCGTAACCAACGGCGCAGTGATCACTCACTGACAATCACCCATCTGGCACCAGAGCCAAACAAAATAATAATCACCCTGTGGATTTTTGGTCCACACAGCTGATTATGAGTCACAGTTAGGTTTCATAGTCAAGTGACATCAGTCATTTCAGCAAAACCACATGTCAAGTGACAAAGCTCTGTAGTGACCGCAGTAATTATAGCAGGGAGCAGGAGGAAGTCAGGTGGCAGCGTCAGGATGGATGGGTTGACAATAGTGAACTTCACCATTATAGATTGCTGTTTGTTTCAAAGAGTCACATGAACAGTCAGCAGTGTGTCTCTGTGGTGACTTCATGGTTACAGCAGCAAACACTCACTTTGACAGGTGAATTTATATCAGCCATCCTGATAGATAAGCTACAGAAGCCTGTAGCTCGATGGAGTTTTTTTTTACAATGTAGCACATTAGGAGGGACTGGTTGATATTGACAGGTCCTAACTCAGCACAGCATGTTCAAGCACAAGACTTTTGAACCTGCATATGTTATTTTACAGGATAACTGCAAGATTTTTTTTTTTTTGAATCTTAAACAGCTTCGGAGTAATTGTGATAGTTAAATAACTTGTTAAAGGGAGAATGGAGGCTCTCTGCCTTCCACTAGCGTCTCTTGGCCAAAAACCAACCTTGCAAAATCCGAGCCTCTGACCCGGTGTCCCTCTCATCTCCACAGACACAGAGACTGCTTCATAGCACTATGACACAACATGCCTGGTAATCTATAATCTCTTGTTAATGTTACCCACCTCAGTAGACATCGCTCCAGACAAACAACCATTCACACTCCTATTCACACCTATGGGCAATTTAGAGTCACCAGTTAACCTAACCTGCATGTCTTTGGTCTGTGGGAGGAAGTCAGAGTACCCGGAGAGAACCCCTACATGCACGGGGAGAAGGGCCACACAGAGGGGCCCCAGCTGGCCGGCAGGTTCAAACCCAGAACCCTCTTGCTGTGAGGCAACAGTGCTAACCACTGCACCACCGTGCAGCTGTAAAAGGGCAATTCTTTCTTTTTCTTCTTCTTTTTTTTTCTTTTACAACAATTTATCTGTAGCAGGAAAAACAACCTGTATGATCACTTGGAGGATGAGTTGATCATGTTATGTAAAACTCTGCATATGTCCATATCAGATAAATGCAATATTCACAAGAAGTGTAGGCACAGGACCAGCATGCATACGTTTTTGTTTCCTACCAAACTCAGAGGAGCTTATAATAATTTGAAGAAATGATTAAAAGAAAGTCCAAACCTGTGTTAAACTTTTTTGGAGCCAATCAGGACGGATTTCTTACTCCTACAGTTCCTATAGTTTTAATGACTGAATGAATGATTTCCTTATGCAACAAGTTCCATGTGTGTGTGACATACAGGCCGGGTTATCTTGCTTTCTGCTGAAATGTGTCCTCATGACAGAAAGTTTTAATAAAAGCAGAGGGGTGGTTTTCAAGGCTGTGGGACTAAATCACCACCATGACAAGAGTAAGTAATCTCACTAGGAAAGTGCATAAGACGTTGTCTGATTTTGGATGGTGCTTTTCATAACTGGAGAGCCTCACTGCAGCACCTCCATGACAGATTCACTTGCAATGCAACAGGCCCCTCGGGTTGAGGGGGATGGGAGAGCTCGGGTCACGAAGGAAAGCCACCCCAGTCCTCCACCAACTATTAGTGTGCTGATAGATTGCTGAGTGGGGGAAAGGGTTTGTGGGTATTACAGGACGATGTGTGAGAGGGCGACAAGGTGTTTAACCCTTTGCCTCAGACGGATCTGTTTTTTCCTGGGCTGCTGGGTGAAGTAGAGGAAGTATACATCATAATGTTGCTGTTGGCCCTATGGGGAATTCAGCCATTCATGGGCCGAAAAGTGTGTTTGTGTGTGTGTATGTTTGTGTGTGTGTCCTTTTGTGTGCGTCTGTGGTAGGATGGTGTGGAATACAAATAGCAGTCCACTTACCT
The DNA here is from genome assembly GCA_900303245.1 of Selene dorsalis. Classification (NCBI taxonomy): domain Eukaryota; kingdom Metazoa; phylum Chordata; class Actinopteri; order Carangiformes; family Carangidae; genus Selene; species Selene dorsalis. The sequence continues at coordinate 16,272 of OMNW01034522.1, read as the reverse complement.
CAGAGTCTACCCAGCAACACACACATACACTTGTTTTACTGCATCTGTGGGGACCAATACACACTTAACAGGTGTTGCCAGGAACTTCAGCTGTCACTGTATGTACAATACAAGAGGTTCTGATATTTGCTCTGAGCAGCACTACTTATTCAGGGCAGACTGAAGCTATAGTGACTCTGTACTGGGACAAGCTGGCTAACATGCTAATTTAAGTATAGGAAGAAGAGTGATAGAAATAAGCAGCCAAGAGTTATTTTAACTGACACTGCTTCTAACAGTAGAGACAGCTCTTAGCAAAAGAAGGAAGGAAGTCTGCTGTTGAACTTACATTATACAAATAGCTCCTTTAATCACCACAACTAAATGCCTAACCATAACCTCTAACCCTTTACTTAGGCCAGGGGGTGGTTTCTGGCTAGGTCAACAAAGGTGAAAGTCAGAGTGCAACAAAGATGGTAAAATAAAGATGGAGGCATCAGAGAAAGAACCAGAATCAAATGTATGGACTTATTTTGGATCTTTTTTAACAAGGAGGGAACAAAGAGGATGGATATGACACATGGGATTTACAGATCAGTACTGCAGGAATACTACAAACACGAGGGTTCATCTCACAGGTCACCATGCAGATCTGGCTGCATTAGCTGAGGACAGCAAAGCTAATGTTAAAGGGGACATATTATGGAAATATCACTTTTTGAAGGCTCTGTAACATATAGTTGGTGTTTGTCTTGCCTTCTGGCTCCTAAACTGTGAGAACTGACAAAAAAATCTGTAATTTGCTCCTGAGGTTGAAATCCATGTGATTTTACGAGCTGTTTCCTCGGTTGTCAGACAATGATGTCATTAGTTTTTGGAATTTGCATAATACCAAACTGTAAATACTGGTACCAGTAGAAAGGGAGGCATAATACCTTTAACAGTATAGGTTATATTTGATCCATTTTCAATTTAACACTTTTAAACTACATATTTAATTTTATTTGATTTGAACTGAGCAGTAATTTACTTTCAAATAGCCCAACTGAAGGGCTTGCACAACTTTTTTGTGCAAGTTGCATTGTTCATAATATCTGTATTAGTACAGCAGTCCACATATGTTAGCATTTATTGAGTCAATAAAAAAGAATGGAGAGATGAACACACTAAGACGTTTGTCAGATGATAAAGTTTTCATTTGGAGACATCGCTTGCAGTTGAAAAAAGCTAATAAATCATTGCATATTGCCATGTTTTTGACTTCCACCCATGCTTACCAAGGTCTAAGCCTAATTCTAACTCTGATCCTAAAACCAAGCGTTGACCCTCATCAACAGTGGGTCGAATTTGTGTGCTCCAGCATTCTGGTGTCCCACAAAGGTGCTTGATCTTACAAGTATAACTGGCTCGCAGGTTCAGGACCATAACTATAGTAAAAGAAACCCCCACAAACACACAGTATAGCATTATTCTCTCCACATTGCTACTTACCTGCCTCTGGACCACCCTGCTTCCACCACACACACACTGGGATTAGTTAACACTTCTCTACCATGGGGATTCGTCACCTAAAAAAGTTGCTGGAGGGGAACTATGAGCTCAGTCCCCCAATTTACTCTGCTACTACTGTAGTAAATAACTGAGGATGGTCTGGAAGAAAAATAAATCTATTTCTCACGTTCCCTTCCTCGTTTTTTTTTTCTCACATTCAGCAGGGGAATTGTGCTCTTGTTCACAGTTGCAGCCATCACTCTTTTTCTTCAGTGTCCCCAAGTGTTTGCCAGTGCAGACAGTGTTAACTCAGTAACAGAGGGTAAAATAAATACCTGAGATTTGATGAACTGTTAGTGGTGAAGCAGCTGCAGGTAGCTGGAGTCAAAGGGAGCTGCAGAAATGAATGAATACACAGGTGCCAGACAGGCATCTGAAAGTGTAGGATGAAAGCACAGCTTTTTATTAGTTTTCTTTACCAGGGCTGGTGTCATCAGGTATGATGGATTAGAGCGGTGTAAATAATGCAGAGAAGTCATCTGGTGAGGAAACAGGCAGGGAGGGAATGATAAAGAAAAGAATACTTGACAGCACCTGGCATTTCAGCAAAGTGTCCACAGGAAGACTATAGGAGTAACTGAGCTAAATATTTTTTCTCTCATGTATAAATATTGTAAATAAAACCAAACAGTTTTCTACCCTCCAACAATCTGTGCATGCAGCCAATAAGTCAGCAGGCAGATGATTGAAGTAGCAGTGTGTTACACAGATTTGTCATTGCAATCTAATTAATTAGGATGTCCAAGTGTTTTTGGCCCTAATCCCAATCAAAGTCCTTTAATATTTAATTGGTGGTGAGTCCGTTCTGATACTTATATTTACAGAGAAGCAGAGGACCCGCAATGCTGATTAAATATATATCTGGCAATCTGGCAGATGGAAATAACAACTGCAGAACATTACGGTTGGTGTATTTTATTTTTCACAACCTCCCTGATCCAAAGCCTGGAGGTCTTAGTTAAACTAGTTTTTATCCAAGAAGCTGACGTTGAATTACTGATGTGATAAGAATGAAAGTTTAAGGATCTGAGTCCTGAAACTGATGATAATGCAACACACTGCAGAGAAGTGTCTGTGTAACATTTGGCCAGGGCAGCACAGTGGTCGGTGCTCCAGCCTCTTCTGGGGTTGAATGTTCTCCCTGTGCCTGTGTTGGTTCTCTCTGGGTTCTCTGTCCTCCTTCCACAGTGGGTTTATTGAGGACTCTAAATTGCCTGCAGACATGAATGTGTGTCTTTTTTTGTAAGTGTTTGGGCTTTTATACCTCTATTTTGACAGGACAGGTAGAGAGAGGGGGAATGACACAAAGCAAAGGGCCGCCAGGTGGAATCGAACCAGGGGTGATAGTGAGGACTATAGCCTCTGTATATGGCTGCCTGCTCTACCCAGTGGGCTATACAATGCCCTGTGTGCACAGACAGTGGGTGGATGGGTGGAGCTTTCAGCTATTTGGTTCATTTCAAAAACAGATTGAAGAGATTCATCCTTGATTATTGTCTGACTTAAATTATACAGTATCAGAGTTACAGTTAGATGACAAAAAGCAGGGCGCAGAGAGTGGACGACATGCAGCAAAGGGTCACAGAACCCAGGCCACTGCACTCAGGACTAAGCCTACACTGTGGCTCATCTGGTAGAGTGAACACCATGTACAGAGACACAACAGAGATTTAAGGCATTTAACATGTGGTGACAAAGAGCCTCCTGTGGTCAAGGCAGAGCTGAGGTACGTCTTGTAGGTTATAGAGGGTTCAAAATGTCAGTCCATTAACAATACACTAATCTAAAGGATCTTATTGATATACATGGTCAAATCTGAAGTTCTCACCAGTAGTAAACTCCCTATAATAACTCTCCATTGCCACATTAAAACACATGCACAGTAAAATGATGCAGAAGTAGAAGACATTGACTGTTTTTACCTGTCTATTGTATCTTCCATGTGTTATCATGCTGTTTTAAAAGAAAACGTAGCTGGATTCTCTCAGAGACTGCAGCACTGACTTTCTCAAGTGTTTATGAATTCTTTTTCACATCTCTCCTTGACCTTGTGACATTTTCCCTTCCCGTAGGTTGATTCATAGGTTTTATCCTGTGAAACGTTCAACATCACTTGAAAGGTGATTCTAGCACCGTATGACTCTGAATCTGAAACAGTTTCCTCCTATTTCTGGACTCTGTGAAGCAAAGATCTAAAGGAATAAACAGAATGGTAAAAAACCATCCCCTTCTTCTTACAGGTTTTTACAATCGCTATGACCCGTTTTTCAATACTTTTAACTTCTTATACACACAAGCTCATTGAAGACCCAAACAACAGATGTTAACTGCTAAGTTTTCAGTTTATCAAAACAGAAAAGCTCATGTTCTAAACCAAAGCTAAAAGCTAAAGCTGAAGAGAATAGCAGTTCACACTGAAGACTAAAACAAATCATGTCCTGTATTTTATTTCATTGCTTTTGAACAACAGTTGACTGAGCTAATGCAAATACATCAATCACAGCTGATCACAGCTGATCATCCCATCTAAAATCTAGGAAACCCACCCAGGTGTTGAGGTTCTTCAGTCACATGGCCTATTTGGGCTGATCTTGTATGAAAAACAAAAACAGTAGGACAAGAGAGAGGAAAACAGAAGAGCTGGCAGATGAGCAGTGACTTTGTATTTTTCATTTTTACTGTATTTCTTCTGTTTGTAAATTGGATTTCCACACATCTATAAATGAGCAGCAGCTGTGATGTAGATATTTCTTCTTCCACAGTAATTTTCAGCTGCTTTACTGTCGACATTTTGTCAATTATTCTCCTTTTTGTAAAGTGTTCATTCTGCAAAACTGCTCTGATATGGGTCGTTCACTTTTTGTACTGAGTATTTGCAAAAAAGAAACTTCCTGCACTCACTAAACCCAAGAAAAGAAAAATGTAGAGAGATTCAAAAGAAACTCCAAAAGTCAATTTTTGATACAATTTTCTGTCAATTGTAAAACAATAGATCTGACACATGTAAAGTGACTCAGTTTGTGTTATTCCATCAGTTGTTAGTGTTTTTTATGACACTGTGCTGTGACTGACTAAATGTTTCTGTTGGAAGACAACAGTCAGTGTCAGTGTTTTTGGTTGATTTGGTGGAATGAATTAGTGTAATACTATATTTTGGAAATTTGTGTCTGTGTTTAGTTCACACTACGTGATTTTGAGCATGAAATGAACTGTTCTGGGAATTGTGTGTTATAGGTGTGATGTGCGTTAACAGTTTAAAAAAAGTGTTTAAAGTGTTGAAAAACAGGCCGTGAAAGATATTACTTTGTTTTTATTTAATTAAATTTGAACCTTGTTATGGCAACTTTAACATTTACACATATTTTATTTTTAGATATTTTTCAGTGATTTTGAATTGAAATAACCACCATCTCACCTTATTAAATCAGAAAGCCAACAAAACCATTCATAATATCATATTTACCGTATGGTCCATCATCACTAATCCTCACTGTTTTCTCTGCCTTTTTTTAGATTGCTCTTTCCTTTGACTTCTGGAGAAAGATAATTCTCTTTCAGTGTGAGTGGGTCAGTATAGCAGAATAAATGAAAATTAGACAATGTGAGGCTTCATCTTAGAGTCTTTGTATCATCCTGTCAGAGTCCATTTTCATCCTTATTACATGACTACTTAACAAAGAAATCAACAATTTGACGGAAAACATTGATAATATATTTAACTTCAGTGCTCTCACTACGGAAATAGTTTGTTTCTTAGATTGGAACTTCCTCTGAAGCCCACACTGTCTAGACTTCTTCAGATTAGTCCACTAAAATTCACATTGAACTGAGCATTTCCATTGATGGTGAAGTCTGACAAGGTGAATGTGACTTCTTTGGGGATATTGATATGCAGTAACTTAGAGCAGATATTGCACAGAGATGATAAATCACTGTGTAATTTGCTCCTTGTCAGTGCTGCTTAACACTCAGGGAGAAAACATTGTGGCAGTAACTTTCCTCTGTGTAAGTTTAGTAACTGAATCAGAGCATGTGCATGATGCTGTAATATCATAAGTGAGGGCAGAAGACGCTGAGTCACAGACAGCTTTACAACAATTATTTGGCTATAGACCCCTATCAAAGGTCATTTTGAAGTTACTCTATAGTATGTTACACAGCCATATATGTATGTTCTTTGTCTTCTTTGTCTGTTTGTCTAACCCTAAAAGGAACACAAAAATGTCTCCAACCAAAAATGCAACACAAATCTGAAAATACTACAGGAAACACAAGAAAACACAAACTATGAAAAAGAAAAACAAGAATCAGAGCACGGTGGAGAAATGAACTGGAAGGTGAACAAACGAAAAGACAGGATGAACTGTGAAACACAGGAGGGAACACACAGACTAAATTGGATGGAAGTTAATTACAAAAGGAGACACAGCAGAGACACAGATAAAGCTAGAAACAAAGGGGCAGGAAGGAGAACACACAGAGAAGGGATTTTCAAAATAAAAACAGGAAACTCAAACTAAATTCGAAAGGAGAACAGGTATGGAAGCAGTGACATCATTTAAACACTGACAAGTCAATCCAGTGAGAACTGCTGTTTATTGATGCAACCTTTCAGTCTACAGTCTGTCAAGCTGTGACAACACAGCAGTTTGCACACGGGCAACTGTCTGACTCTTACCGTTGTGAAATGAACAATTTTACAACTTGATTTCACATACATAAAGCAGACATGTGGTTGGTGCATGCTTCCTTGTTCTGATGCACAATGTGTGATTTTGTGCATGTCTGCTATTATTATTATTATCTAAACTTCCTGTATACCAGGATTGTATAACCCACTAATGGCACCCTCTTTGCTATTGTATGAGCTGTTCCACATAATATATAGTGGGGTAATTTACTATGCAGTGTGTAGTGGATGACTTTTACTTCACTGCAGCTCTCTAAACCCGCTTTAATACTTTCTGTCAACAGGATTATTCCAAAGAGATCTTGGTGGCCTTGCTGACTGTGTTTGCCATCATACTGCATCGTAGTACATTGAACTACATCGAAGAAGTTTTATGCTTTCAGCATCACTATAACTTGAATAGTAATAGTATGAATAGCAGTAATAGTGCAACATGATAAGAGTTTCTCTCACTCCTGAAATGTAAAATCAACACTTGATCTTGAGAGTATTTTGGGAATATAAGATTCCAGATGGCTGAAGTTAGACATAGGATTTTACAGTGACATTTTCCAAACAGTGTCAAGTTTTTGAATTTAAGTTTGGTTCTTCCTAGTTTGTCCTTTCTGAGTGTGAAGGGTGGACATCTTGCTGATAACAGCTGTCAAGTACTGTTTTATCTACTAAGTCATATTGACTTAATAGATCTCCTTTTGATTCATGCAAATAAACTTGTTTATCCTGTAAGACACGGTTCATCCTCCGCCCATACGTACTTCTTCTCACTCTGCCTGGGATTGAAATTCTTTTGAGGCTTTTCTCCTGCAGAGAATCTACTGGCCAATCAGAGAACAGAGGGAGTGGCTGTTGAGGATATGTTGGTTATGTTAGAAGTTGTAATTCAGAATGGCAGCGGAGATGGATGTTTGCGAAGCCATTCGTTCCCTATATTCTTAACCCCTTAACGCCTAATGTATCATTTTAGATACATACTGTTTTGAGACCTCTTTATCATTAGTGTCATACTTTTTCTTTAATGTATTTGTATGTATTTCTTTATGTATAAAACCATAAAATTTCAACACATAAATTGTGAGCAATACATTTTAAAAATGCTGGTTATTGATACGAATGAAAATTAAAAATATGCAAATTTCTATTTTCTTTTTTTTCACATTATATGTCAGAAGGTCCTTTGAAGACTCCAGATTCAAAAATTAGAATTCTCTGTCAATGATTTGATAATTCAGGCATCAAGGGGTTAAATTTGTCGAAGGAAACCTGCAGCTGTCATTGACAGACATCTAGCACACTCTTACTTTGCTCTGCTCATTGCAGAGGGGGGATGGTCATTGTTTACAGCGTGCAACAGCTCCATCATGTTCCGGTGCATGACATACGTCACAACCAAATGTAAGCGATTGGGTAAAGGCAGATCCAATAGTTTTAAACTTCAACAGACCCACCTACCAGGATGTAAACATTTCTGGAGGGAGAGTGAAATGAAGAGCAAGAGACTGGTTAGGGCCAGGTTACATCCTACCAGCCACACTGAAGAGAAAACAAAGATAGCCTCAGAACACAGTTCAACAGATAAACAGAACATATTCTTATTGAACTATTACCAATAGAAGCAGATAGCACATTCTGCTCCCTCTGACATTATTGATAAAGATAGTGGAAATTGCCATTTACTGATGGTCGCCATGGTGATAAAGGAGTCACTCATTTCCATGTTCTGCTAAGCCAGAGTAATCACTATCAGGTGTTATTGCGGACCTAAGCAGAACACTGGTCCCAACATACACTTAAAAACCCCTTAAAATCAATTATCAAAATGCTGCACAAGATGGTATTGATTTCTTATTTTGGTCCAAGGAGATGTAATCACCTGATAGAGCATTCTGATATTTACAGTTAGGAGAAAGCTTTGTAATTGTCACAGGGAAAATGAGGTTGCCTCTCAGTAAGAGAGATCTAAATTGTGGATTGTATAGGTAATGCAATTTCCTTTGATTTGGTCCGCATGATTGCCTCCTAGACTGGAAAAAATCTTCTGGGTAGAGGAAATTCCATTTAATTAAGCCATTTACTCACCTTTACTAAACAGATAACCTTAACAAAATGAGAAATATAATGGCCGAGCAACAAGAAGAAGCCAATAGAGATGATAAGCAGTCCTCCTAGAAGACTGAAGGCCAATGAGATCATTATTTCTTTTAGGGACAACAAGTTGCCTCATCAAAACCAGTTTCAATCTAAAAGTGGTGAAAAGGCTGGTAATTACAATTATCCCATCCTTGGAGAGACTTGGCTAATTAGGCTGAGAAGAGCCCTGAGTGGACTCCTCAAGTTCATCGGTAAAAGCAGCTTAATGAGCCAGAGGTTCCACTGAAGGAGCACATCTGCCCGATTGTTGTGAATGTGGGAATGGGCGGGTAGAGAATGGGCTGAGAGAGAGAAGAGCTTTATATATCCACATCTCTCACACTCATTTGTACAGAGAGCTGAAGAGAGAAGGGGGTTGTCATAGTTTTGCTGACCTGTCAGAGAGAAGGCTGGGTAGAAAAAGTTCGGCAAAACAAAGGTGGGTTGAAAAAGACATAAAGATGTTCATAACATCACTTTATTATTGATAAAGTGTGCATTAAAAGAGTTGTGACCAATTGCTGAGTACAAAACAGCATGTAAAGGATAAAAGTATCCAGTAATACACATCACATATTGTTAATGGTTAGGTTAAGGGTTCAGTAAAGAAGATTTAATATAGTATCACAGCAGGAAACGAGCATGTAAAGATATAAAGAGTGAAGCTGTGCTGGAATCTGAGTTTCTCAGTTCTTTGCTGTTTGATAGTGTGAGCATGTTAGCGTATGTGTCTCCCTCCTATTAAGTAGTGGGTCCGCCCTATGTTATCCCTCGGCAGCTAATTACATGTGAAATGCCAGAGGGGTTCAGAGGGAAGCGATGGTCCAGAATTTCCCTGGTGAAGAAGTCACATTTTCATCCAAGGCCTCAAAGACTGAGATGAGAGAGCAGAGCGCAAAGAGTGGTCCCTCTCACAACAGGCTTCTCTATTCCTCAGTGATAACTAACTATAGAACTACAAAACGCTACTTATGGCTGCAGTAGATAGGATAACATTAACTAACCTCATACTAATTATGAATGTTCCTGTCTCCTGCTATCTGACTGTCAGCATGGCTGTGGAGCTGGTGAGTGTGGCTGGATTCTTTTTCATTGGTTCCTGTGTACAGAGGGTGACTTTCTTCAATTCTGTGTCTTGTTGTGTGTTTAGTAGCTTCATACTGCTTTTTTTTTTTCGATTTTGAAAAAACGGTAGGTAGCTTTTAATATTGATGTTGAAGTGACTACTGCATAACCTACTTTATTTGTTGCATCCGGGCTTTTGCTTGCTGAACCATCAACAAACATGACAGTGTCTGTACCACTTAATGGTGTCACTAAGATCTTGCAAGGCCAATTTTTTTCATCAGTTACTGCAAAACAGTCATGTGGTTCTTCAGCGGTTGGTAAAAGTGATTAGTTTTAACTTTGTAAATGATTCTAAACCTTACTTTGTCCACTTCAATCTGCAATCGGATTACCATCGATCATATCTTGTCATTACTATGCCATTTTTGCATCATTTTCTATCCATAATCTACAGAAGTTACAAGTTCCTAAGAAGGGAATCATTTGTCTTTTTGTTATTAGTTGTGGCATTTGTAGACTAGTGTTTTTTCTACTTTCATCAATGTACATCCTTTACTAGTTAAATTATAGCCTAGGTATTTGACTTCCTGTTTCCCCAGCTGCAGGATATTTATTGATTTTTCAGCTTTTGCCTTTTGTAAGTCTAGGGTCATGGTTCTACATTCCTCTGGGCTAGATGAATCTGGCTTTCTTTATAGTTTCAATGCAATTTCTTTTTCTTTCTTTTTTTCTTGAGAATATATTGTTGGAGACTCACAATAGTCTTGAGCTAACCTCATGTAAGTGTGGGCTTTTATTGTAGATAAATGCAAACCAGAATTGTAACTTTGGATCTACTAGAATAAAGAAGACATTTTACAAATCTGTTAGTGTACCAAGCATCTGTAGACTTTATGTTACAGTTTTTTTCGATTGCTAAAGCATGATTTTGAAAACTGGGACCGATTTGTCAAAACACTACACACAATTAGCACAACCATACAAACAATTAGCAGATCACCTCAGATGAAACACTCTTGTAAAAACTATACACTATTTAATAAAAATCATATTTTGTTTCCATATGACTTAATCCAGTTTGAACCAGTTACACACTGCTGTGTTTAACCTAAAACACCCCTAGCAATTCTACTTGTCATTGGTTAGAGTACTGAAATAGTGAAATACACAGAGAAAATGCAAATATACAATATACTCACCAAACACTACACAAGACCAATGCTGCAGACTGATGGAAATATCATTGATTTCTCTTCATAAACCCAAATCAGTCAACATGTCAACAAAAAGCCTTCAAGCTTTCATGC
>OMNW01034521.1:0-12828 GCA_900303245.1 Selene dorsalis | reverse complement strand
TGACATTTATCAGTCTGTAAAGTGTTGCAAAGCCATTGCTAAAGCTTTGGGCCTCCTTCATAGGGCCAGGCAGGTTTGGACAGCTTTTTTCCCTTAATAAATGAAATCATCATTTAAAAACTGCATTTTGTATTTACTTGGGTTATTTTCATCTAATATTAAAATTTGTGTGATGATCTGAAACGAAAGAAGAAAAGAAAGAAATCTGGACACAGGCAAATACTTTCTCACAGCACTGTATATCACTGTGTCCGACATTGACCTCAAATGTATAATAGCCGTCAAGTATATAGAAACACTGCTTTTGCTAATTTTCCTGTTTTCATGCATAGTCATTTACCTGTGGTGTTCAGATAAGTTCCATTTGGACAGATTTCACACGTGAAGCAGCACTTATGCATTCCATCTTGTTTTTTTGCATGTCCTACTGGACACTCTGGGGAACACAGTGAAGTAGGCACCTGTACAAAACAATTGTTTAACAGCAAATTGAATTTTGGAGAGGACATTGCTGTGAAGGGTGGATAGCTTCAATATGCTTCCTAATATCTTATCAGTATTTTTCAGAACGTGACCATCATATTGGACACTAAATAATAGGACAAGCATTTATTTACTGCATTCAATATCATTAAGGAAATATAACTTACTTCTCCATTTGTGTACCACTGAATTTTGGTGTTGTTGATGAAAGAATGCACTGACGGGTAAAATTTAAAAAAGCCGACCTCTTCTGTATCTCCACTGCTGTTCCAGAAAACAATAGTATAGGATCCGAACTTGGGGTCACCATTTTCATCAAATTGAATACTTTGATTCAAAAGTGTAAAGTTTGACTTCTTCAGCTCTGCAAGAACCTGATGTGAGGACACAAAGTTCAGTTGTACATTATTTCTTTTGATCTCGTGCTGATTAAAATCAAAAATGTTGTGAAAAGGTTCCTGAGAAAAACATATATTTCTGTGTGTTGCCCCCTTTTAAGCTCTTACAGAAAGGATTTGGTGAATTGTAATTTATGTCTGTTCCCTATCTGTGAAATTTCATTACTGACTTTGGACTGTTATTTTACCTACTTTAAATAAAAAAAGGTATATCATCAGCTTAAAACTTTCATTATCAGAAATGTGAAACATTCACATGGTTAAATTACATAGAACATCATATTTGTGTACTTACTGTGTGTGGGTAGACTGTAATATTGCCATTGCATTTACCAAATTCACATTGCAAGACATTATGTAAGGCGTGAGCGATGGCATACACAGCAGAATGAACAGCAAAAGAGAAAGATGGGTCCATAGAAATAATATCCTCGGCACTCAGGCTACTGCAGTTACAAAACTGATTACAAAACTGCTGTCCTGCATTTTCACAGTGAGTCTGCCTTTTGGATGATTTGATATATTCACTGAAACCAGGGATCATCACCACTGGCTGAGCCACCCCAAGTACTGTTCCAATATTTCTGATTCCCTTCTCCTTGAGGAGTTTCTTGTTTAAAGACCAGGTATCTCCTGCTATCCACACTTTGTTGGTGACATTAAGTTGTATTGCTGACTCAATGAGAGCTTCAGCAGTCATTTTAGGAACAAAAACGATAATGACACGTATCTTCTGTGCCTCTATGCGTTTGAATATTTGGGAATGGTTAGAATGGTCGTTTAGACCTTTGGTGTACGCCAGGCAGATCTCGGTGTCCTTAATCCTCTTTGTGAACAGGTCACGGCCGTCTTTGCCAAATTCATCATCACTATTAAGAAAAGCAACCCAGCGCCAGTTGAAGTGCTGTAAGATGTCAACAAGCATTTCTATGACGTCTTTATTGGAATGCACTGTTCGTAGGAAAGAGGGATATTTGAGTTTCTCTGAAAAGGCAGAACTAGCAGCTCCATAAGTGACCTGTTAAAAGAATAATAGAGAAATTATTGTTATTTTCACTGACACTTAACTGTCAAATCTATTTCATTTTTTTAGGACTTAAAATCATGTTAGTCGTTTCAATCAACTGATGGTTTTTTATCATTTAATACACGTATCTCAAAAAACGTTACAACACAGTATTTGACAAACTTACCATAGGAATGAGATCCATTGTGAATAATGGGGCCACCGTCAATGTCTCAGAGCTTGAAAAAGGGCCGACCACAGCTACCACTTTGGACACACTGGATGAATTCTTGTATGGTACCCCCCAAGGTCTGATCAAGTCATTGACTGAGATGAGATTCAGAATAGTTGGAAAGTTCTGTATATCTAAGCAGTGGTCAAATATCTCATAGCCAAGAGATATGTTTGGCAGTAGGTCAGTAGAATTGTTGATTTTCTCCACAGAGAATCTCATCACCTGAAACCTCCGATAACTTGACGGAATTAAGGGTTTACTGTGGACACAGAAAAGACAGCAGAAAAGTGAGACTGCGGTATGAACAAAGGGGTTTCTGGCATCCGAGGTAACTGTTGACAGAGTATAATGTGTTACAAAGAGTTGGTCATTAGTTTCAGCTTACAAAACTCACCTGGAGCAGTCAATAGATTCCGGTCTGTCCTGATGAACAGGGCCACTGACAGAATGAATATCAAAAAGTCCACCTATCAAATAATCTCCTTCCAGATGAAACTCTGAGGCTGGGACACTGCACTGAGTCAAAGCATGCAGAAGAGATCCCAGCACACACACAGGAAGAAAATGTTTCATTGTTGTGGTTGTCATTCATCAAATTGAGGCGAAGACCAAAGGCATTAGTCTCTGCTTTAAAGAAACAATGTGGTGCTTGTGACAGGAAACCCCTACTTATCATTTCCATGCATGTGGGAATGCCTGACTTGAGACAAGCACATACTTGAACATGATTGGTGGAGAATTCACAAATGAGGATGCAAAAAACACTGAAGCTGCGCTTACCCCTGTGATGGACAAACCAACTATAACAGAATGAAGAGATACACACACACACACATACACGCACATTTATGAGCATGTGGAAGAAGATCTCTAAGAATCCATGGAGAAAGGTTGATTAAGATGAAGTCCAGCATTTCTCAGGTCCACATCATTATTACTGCAGCATTATTTCAAAAAGTCTTCTGAACTTCACTTGTTCTTTTGTTTTTATATTTGCATGAACTATTGTGGAACTTTGTGAAATTCAACTGGCACTTATAGGACATATTTTTGTTATTAACATACAACACAGGACATATTTTTGTTATATATTTCTGATCAAAGTGAAAGTGTGAAAAGTATAATGAAACATAGTTATATATTGCATAAACGTTTTACTAGAGAGATGGTTTATGGAGGACACGGATCATATGAGGTGAAGATGTGGTAGTGAAATCACATGGGACCACAAACAAATACTCAAACATCATTTAACTGATCTGAGTCTGTGCCAAATGCTTCATCCTGTAACAAATAAGTTCTGCATGAGCGCATGAATAATTGACCACACAGGTGACTTGAGAGGAAACAATTTGCAGACAGCCTGTGGATGACCGTGATAGATGACAGGCCATGAGCTGTGCCCTCACCAAAGTTAGGATTCAGATTCAGACAACCTGTTGAAATAGCCTGAAGCTAAATGAAGAGTCCTGTTTCAGTGCTGACACAACAGCATACAACAAAACAAAAATAAATTCTTGTTTGTTACTGAATAACTATGCCAGAAAAGTGACGGTGAGCTGGAGGCCAGGGGTTGGGGGCTCTTCCTAAATCTGCTGGTTAAAGAAGCTTTTCTCCACACCACCACTACAACACCATCATTTTACTCACTACTGATCTGCTCACAGTACTTTTATGATCGTGAGTGTAAATATGAATTTTCATATTTCACTATGCTGTTCAAATAATGCAACTGTATATGCAGCTTATATTGTACATCGAAGACTTAGACTAAGACTTTTTTGTCCCCTCAAGGAAATTCCTTTTTTCCAGCACCGTCTCCATTCCACGCACAATATTCACCACAGAACAAAACACACATTAGGAGACACACTTTCAGAAAGAGACAAACAAAACAGGGTCAACACTTAACAGAGTCCACACTCTGGTCCATTCAGGGTCACTATGACAGCACGGATCAGACTTTTCCTAAAGTCAGCCCTTCTGCACCTCAGTGCTCTGTATCTGCTCCAGAGGGGAGTGGGGTGAGGTGGGTGTTCAGTGGATGTGTGATGTCCTGTTCTACTGAGGATGCAATGCATATAATAGCCACCTTACCACTTCATCTTCATTTTTTCATGCTGTCCAATCTCTTTCCATCCATCTATTCATTAGCTGTCTTGCTTATCCACACAGAGTCACAGGGCACTGGAGTATAAGGTTTTCAATTCTAAGCTTTGCAATTTTGGACAAATGATGAAATTAATATTGCACAATTATGAAAATAGAGAACTCAATGATGTTGGTACACAGAGGGTGTCAGTGTGTAGGGACCAATGTTTTCCACACGGATCAATCAATATCAATATGTAGATACTCTGTTTTATGGCCAGTGCACCATTACACATAGCAAGTAGTTTATATTATTACTATTCATCTGGAACTCTAATTAATAATCAATTTCTTAACTATAACCAAAACAAAAATTACGATACAATTATTGGTAATGTTTTTGTTTTTTTCTGGGGAGTAATATTAGACATGCTACCCTGAAGATTTTATACCAGTAGCTATAATATAATTAGTATAGTATAATAAACGTAACAGACTGAACTTTACACATAAATGGAAACTTCCCAAATATATTATCGACATCCATTAAGATTAAATTAAATCTTTTAAAGTTAAATTTAAGATTTGCAACAGACAAACTGTCAGTGCTGGAGTCTGTGTGTATGTGATGTGAACTAATATATTTTAGAAAACAGACGAAAAAAAGAACATATTTTAGCCATTACTATTTGTTGACTATACTAACCCTAACGCTAATTTCTTAATTGAACAGGTAGCATTAGTCATAGTTAGACATGTGCAGAGCAATGTCACCACTGTTAGTACAATGAGAAAAATAACTACATATCTACATAAACTCCCATGACAGAATTTGATTATATATTATACAGTTTTTTTTAACTACTGCTGCTATAGAAATAGTCAAATTCAATAAGTTCAAAAATGCATTTAAGTTCATGTTTGTACAACAGAAGCACAGGAGGTTAGTTACTGTCTGATTCTGGTACTGTCTTAGAAGATGTACAATGAATTCATACATTTCACTAAAAACCACAAAAACATCAACCTCATGGTGTTGTTGCTTGAGTCAGGTGATCATTATTTGGTGGGATTTATTGTTGAAGAACTATGATATATGAAAAATTGATTGTTTGAGGGTTTCAGACTAGGACTATGAGTGCTTCCTTCATTAATACCCCCAGTACAACCAAACAACCACTCACATTTATTTCTAACACAATTATGTTACACCACAGAAAAAGGACATAGATTTAATGTTAGCGAGTAGATGTAGGTGCTTTAAGATATATTCATTCATTATATTATCATTTCATCAAAAGTATTCAGAAGCAGAAGAAGAAGTACTAATGAAGTACAGTAGTTTTCTCTGTATGTATGTATGTATGTATGTATGTATGTATGTATGTATGTAGTAACACATGATTACACTGAACAGCTACTGGCTGATTGTTTTGGTGTAATTCTGAATGAGACCTTGGAAGTACTGCTGTGTATTTTTTTGGGGCTGAAAAATAATGATGTAACATTTTGGGAGGAAATACCACAACAAAAAGGAGTAGAGACTGGACAGCACTGCCAGAGCGTTTAGGGTTTGGATGTACTTTCCACGGTAAAGTATAGCCACCGTGGCAAAGATGATCCAGGTGAGGATCAGGAGGAGCAGGCAGAACGTTATAGCTTTGGCCTCATTGTAGTTTTTTGGGAGGTCTTTTCCCATGTAGGAGAAAATAAAGCAAAGACAAGATAGAAGTATGAGTAAAATCACAGAACCAGAGTTTCCAGCCAGACTGACATCACAGCTTAGGATGATTTTATCTGGATAAAAAAGTGTTTCATTGTAGGGCCTGGGGGGTTCCCAAGAATATCCAATAAGAAGTAAAATGGCCTGAATAAAAAACGCCCCCATGATGACCAGCCATTGTCCATGATATTTCATCCACCAACTGTGGAGCTTAGGGAACTTGGCAGCTATTTTGAAAATGCAAACAATTTGAAAAGAGCGCACAACAAAACATGCCTGACAGACAGTGTAGAACAAAATGAACGGCAAAAACCTTAAGATACAAAAAGAAGCTGTTGGCTTGTCAAAGTAAAAGAACACACTAAGACTACACAGACTGAGGCAGCCTAAAATGAGGAAGCACATCGGTCCTCCTGCAGATCTTACAACTGGGGTGTTGTAGTTGATGGCAAAGAGAACAGACATGGCTACTATGAGACCCACCAAGACCCAGGCTCCGACCATGATTGTTACAGCCCCAATGTCTGTGAATGCGATGTACTCCACCACCCGCAGGCTGCATGACGTACTTCCATCTTCAGACCATTCTGTCTCCTTACATTTAATGCACTTATAGGGATCCTCTGTTTTACAAAGGAAAGAGACAATTTCAGAAAAAGTCAAGGTTAACTTTTGAAAAATATAGACCAGAAGAGAGACGAAAAGGTGTAAAGATTACAGCGGGTTTTGTGCCTAGATATAAAGATAGATATAAAATGATCTCTGACCTTTGGATATTTCATCTCCCAAGGTCAGAGATCAACTTCACTGTGATATCACAATGTTCTGCAAAAACACTTATAGCCGTTGTTCAGTATTGTATCCCAGGAAGGGAAGAATGCGACTGTATTTTCTGTAACTTGTGTTAGGTGTCATCATTTACCTGTGCCATTCATGTAAGTTCCATTTGGACAGATTTCGCAAGTGAAGCAGCATTTGTGGATTCCATTCAGCTTTTTCTTATGTCCCGCTGGACACTCTAGGGAACATAGTGAAGTAGGCACCTGTACAGCACATGGGGCAGAGGCTAATAAATGAGAACCACCGATTAAGTTATTATTCCATATGGAAAGACAAAAGCAAAACCACAAGCACAACTATTTTCTAGCATCATACACAGTATATAACACTTCAAACACTGTATTAATTATACTGTGCATTATACGACACATACTGTGATAAGACAAAAACAACATACTTCTTTTGTGTACCAACTGATTTCGGTGTTGTTGATGAAGAAATTTACCAATGGCTGAAAACTATAAAAGCCGATTTCCTGTGCATCACCACTGCTGTTCCAAAAAACAATAGAGTAGGTTCCAAACTTGGGGTCCCCAGCCTCATCAAACTGAATACTTTGATTTAAAAGTGTAAAGTTTGACTTCCTCAGCTCAGCTAGAACCTGTTGCAAGTACACAAAGTTCAGATGAGTATTTACTTGCATGTATTTACAAATGTTTTATATGCTAATATTTCAGACAAATCAGATAGTAGATCCATCTTTTAGACAAAAGTTGCTCGTCATAACAATAACAAGGCTATCTTTGAAAGGTAAGAAGAAATTATATGTAGCAAAAGGCTGGATAATAAAAAACGAAATACTTGAAATACTACAAATATTTGTTAGGCATCTGTGTACTCTAAGGCAGCTTTGATGTTTTTCAGCTATTTCTTCATTTTTTCTGTTTTTGCTCGTTGGACTTCATAACAATAAACCTGTATTTATGCTGAGATTAAAAAGTGGTTAAAACTAATTGTTTACTCACCATATGTGGGTACACTGTAATACTGTCATTACATGTACCAGCTCCACATTGCAAGACATTGTGTAAGGCGTGAGCGATGGCATACACAGCAGAATAAACGGGAAAAGAGAAAGATGGGTCTGTACCAAGGACGTCTTCTGGACTCAAGCTGCAGTTGCAAACCTGATTACAAAACTGCTGTCCTGCATTTTCACAGTGAGTCTGACTTTTGGATGATTTGATAAAATCATTGAAACCAGGGATCATCACCACTGACTGAGCCACCCCAAGTACTGTTCCAATATTTTTTACTTCTTTCTTCTTAGAGAGCTTCCTGTTTAAAGACCAGGTATCTCCTGCTATCCACACTTTGTTGGTGACATTAAGCTGTATTGCTGACTCAATGAGAGCTTCAGCAGTCATTTCAGGAGCAAAAACAATAATGACATTTATCCTTTGCGCTTTTATCTGTTTAAACATTTGGAAATAATCAGAGTTCTCGCTGAGAGCTTTCGTGTATGCCAGGCAGATCTCGGTGTCCTTTATCATATTTCTGAATAACTCCTGGCCATCACTGCCAAAATTGTTGTCACTGTTGAGGAACGCAACCCAGCGCCAGTTGAAGTGCTGTATAATGTTAATGATCACTTCAATCATGTCCTTATTAGGATGGACTGTTCGAAAGAAAGATGGGAATTTTGATGTTTTTGAAAAAGCAGAACTAGAAGATCCATAATTGACCTGTTGAAAAAGAAAGAAAGAAAGAAAGAAAGAAAGAAAGAAAGAAAGAAAGAAAGAAAGAAAGAAAGAAAGAAAGAAAGAAAGAAAGAAAGAAAGAAAGAAAGGAAAGTGTTTCAAATTAAAGAAATGACAATAATATTGAACTGTACTGACACAAGACAATCTGTATGGCTGACAAAAAAAAACTAACCATAGGAATGAGATCCACCATGAATAGTGGTGCTACAGTCAAGGCCTGGTTGCTTGTAAATGGACCAACAACTGCTATCACTTTGGACACATTGGACTCATGTCCGTGTTGCTTGTGTGGTTCACTCCAAGGATGGATCCAGCCATTGACTGATATGAGGTTGAGAATATCTGGAAAACTATGTGTATCTGAGCAGTGGTCAAATATCTCATAGCCAAGAGATATGTTTGGCAGTAAGTTGGGTGAGTTGTTGATTTCCTCTACAGAGAATCTCATCAACTGGAACCGCCGATAACTTGAAAGAATGAACTGCTGACTGAAGACAGATAAAACACAGCAAGAGAACAGGGTTAGGAACTTGAAATTGTTATACATCAAATCCTTATTGGTAACAGTGACACTGCCATTTACACAAGATTACATATCACTATCATAATGGATACAATGAGGTAACTCACACTAACTTGATTGTTTTTTGCTACTAAGTAAAGCTTCCCATATACAGTACAATATGATGTAATAATACTACAGTTTTGTGTTCTTAATTAATTTGATCTTGGCATCCACAAACAGTGATTGTAAGACTCACCTGGCACAGATGATGGCTTCTGGTCTGTCCTGATGCAGTGGGCCATTAACATGATGAATATTAAAAAGTCCCCCTATTAAATAATCTCCTTTCAGCCGAAACTCTGAAGTTTGGACACTGCACTGAGGCAAAGCATGCAGGAGAGATCCCAAAACACACAGAGGAGCAAAGAAGTGTTTCATTGTTGAGGTAAATGTTCACCAGTCTGATGTGAAATATGTGAAGAGGTGCCTCTGCCTTTACTAATTTATGAGATGCTGGTGATGGTTAAGCTTCAGTGATTATTTCCATACATGTGGGAATGAAATTCATAGCTATATGGTTGGAGGAGAATTTACAAATTAGTATGCAAAAACATCTCAACGTCTGTTGAACATACTTCCTATGATGTGTTCACACAATCATCAAGGTTACTGCCTTGCTGGTGATGAATGACCAGCATCTCTCCAGAATTTGAATTCAGGCAACGTCCCGGTGGAAGGGCGGAAATGCTTGTTCTGCTTGGTAGGACAGAGCACAGCCTCATCAAGTGAGACAGATTGTACAGTGAAGTTATGTTTTGACCATGACTCCATTGAGATGTAAAAACTTCATTGATACAGCACAGTGAAGCACTGTCTTATATCAGTCTTGTCTGGAAGACTGGACAGTGGTCAAAAGGTTGAGACTGTGAGTGGCAGGAGTCTGAACTCACACAGGAGAGACACATATAAGATGATACATGCAATGTAAGATCCAGGGCATCTTAGACAAGACCAAACAACCTCAGCCAACAGAAGTTTTACATTAGATAAAAAAAGCACACCTTTGTGAGGTCACCAAGTATTTGTGTTGGTACAAAGTGTTTGTCCTTAGGTCGAAGTAGAACCACCTCTGTGATTAGTTCTTAACACTGCCTGGGTTTGTTGTCTTCTCCTCAGCTCTTCTTACATTTTCATCCTTAATCTCCCTACAATGGAAATGAGACTGTCCTTGAAGGTTTGGCTGAGTTTCTGCAAAGGACTGCTTTTGGAAAAAGCTTTTAGTGTGTGTATGTGTACGCATATGTGTTTTAGATGACATCCCTTCACACATCCCATACACCTAATATACATACAATACTGACTAAGATAATTACTACTACTAAGAAAACATTATTATTCAGGTTACATGCCAAGCACAAACCTAGCTGAGCATAAAAACGTTTTAGTGATATGTGGAGATGTTTTGGCTAACCCCAACCCTAGTGCTTGAATTAACACTTTTTTATGCACAAATTGAATGGACTTAAGAACAGGAGGACCAAAGACCGCAAATAAAATGGTACAAGTAGACTTTAAGGAGTTTCTTGTGAGTATTGCCATTGCTATAGCCAACACAACCATTAACAGATGTTTTCTTTCCAGTCTTGAGATGCTTTGGCCAAGTTGGGTACATAAGGGAATTAAGTTTGATGCTGGACTTGCACCATTTCTTCCAGACTGGTGAGTAACAATTATTACTACACTTAATATATAGATTTTTATTTGTCTTACTTGCTGTAAAAGTATATCAACACTACTGTATATAAAAAATGTTCTTTCTTGGGGTCCATTTGGGTCTTTGTTTATTGTTTCATTGCATAATGCTTATTAGTGCGTTGTTTTCTTGATACATACATTTAATAACTGTAAAAACTTGTTCACTCTTATTGTTGGAGTGAATGTTTTAAAATTGAATGGACCTTCAGAAAAAAAAATAGTCACAAGCATATATCTTTGGTTTATGCTAAAAGGTCCCCTCCTCTTACAAATTGTCTCTGCATGATTTAACATTTCCACACAAGTCATTTGAAAGATGAAAATTTGCAATCACACAACAGATGAAAATGATTACAATGGCCACTCATCATAGCCGGCTCAATGGTTTCTCACCACAATTTGAATTCATCCTGGGCCAGACACGAAACTCCTCAACAAGCTCAATAGCAAGGGCTGGGCCCTCACCAGCTGAGATAGATTGCATATTGTGGTCAAAATGGTAAAAGACGTACAAAGATGAATCAACAACGGTCATTATTAGCACTAATGGAATCAAATTAATCTCAGTTTGAAGCATACATCACTACACAACAGTGTATGGCAGTGTAAAGCAAAATGTAACATCTTCATTATCTGCTATCTTACTTACTATGGATAACCTACATAGAATAACTGTTTACAATAAGATGGGTGAGTCACAACAATGTTTGGTGCTAAGCACATTTACACTTTAAGCTGAGGAGCTGATCATTTACTGTGGCTGGAACACTGACATTTCTTTGTATGCTATAAGTTTCCATTTCATTCTTCCTGACAACCAGAGTTGAACCTTTGAGCATTGGCTCTCGCATATGCACAGGTGGAGTATTTTGTATCAACAGTGTCTGTGCTGTGACCCCAGATGACTGAGGGCTTTACTGCACTTTTACATATTCACATTTGTGAACTGTTTGAAACAATGACATTCACTCCACCAAAGTAATAAGTTATCCTGAAACTATCAAACTTTGTCTATATTATACAGTGTTTGCACAATTACAGGGGGAGTGGCAAATATTTTGCAGTGCAGATTTAATAATGGTTTGGCATGTTGACAACATCACAGTGTATTATTGTGACCATGTGGTGAGATTGGAGTTACAGCAACAAACAAGTACATGTCAATTAATATCTTTATTAAATCAACTTAATTAATTCATCATTTTTATTTGATTCCCTATTTAATATTATGAGACCGTAAATAACACTGTGTACATTTAAAGTATATCGTTAATTAATATGCCATTAACATTACAAGCACATATTCTTGTACATTTAGCGATTCAGGTTACATTGTTTTTTCTCATACGTAAGTAAGTTTAGAGGTTCAATAATGAATGTTTTTAATGTGTATTTTAATGTGTATGGTGGATTTGACCCTTTAGAGGCCCACACTTAACTCTTGAATGCCTTGTTGCTGTGAGTATGGTGATAAGTTTGATATGACTACAATGTCTGTGGTGGTAAGCTCAGCATAAAGACTGATAGCAGCGGTGAATGCCTCACCTGGGTCTTTTGAAAGGAAAAAATACCAGGTGTTAGAAAAGACAGGCTGTAGCTTTGTGTTTAACTGACAAGCATGAGTGCAATTTGACCTCTTGAGAAAAATGCTAAATTATTCCTTTAATGACAACTGTTCAGTGGCTATCAATCAAACTATGACAATTACACCAACCATATTTTATTTCTGCTCATTTCAAGACATTGTTTTTATTTTATATATTACAAACTGTAGCTTAAAATTACCAGAAGCAAATCACAAAGAATTTTACTATAAACCTAAATTGTTGGTAGGAGGCCTAAATGTGAACTTTTCTGTAAACTCATATTAACTGAAGGAATCTACTGGCTAATAGTTTTGGTGTAATTCTGAATGAGGCCTTGGAAGTACTGCTGCGTGTTTTTGTAGGGTTGAAAAATGATGATGTAACATTTTGGGAGGAAATACCACAACAAAAAGGAGTAGAGACTGGACAGCACTGCCAGAGCGTTTAGGGTTTGGATGTACTTTCCACGGTAAAGTATAGCCACCGTGGCAAAGATGATCCAG